>OX456525.1:133560105-133830105 GCA_949748255.1 Eustalomyia histrio
TCAATAAACAAAAATGTTAAAAATTCATGTTGAAACAAAAGGCAATAAGACTCAAAGTTTTGTTCTTTGTTGTATTTAAAATTGAGACAAAACAAAAAAATATTGTTCAGTCATACACAAATTTTGCTTTTTACTGTAATTTTCAAATTGTAGTCAGTACAGTCATTACCAGGCCAGCGATTTTCATGCAAATGTATGTTTGTAGTTAACAGCCCATAAACAATTTTGAGTAAATGCTTTTCCGAATACAAGAATATGCAACAAAATGTCTTCGATTTGTTGAAGGAAATTTTTGCATATATTGTTATAAATGTATATTTACATTTTATTGTGTTTCCTTTAAATATAAATTATGATTGTAAAACTTGATAACATATAAAATATGTTTACTAAAAGGAGAAGCATCTGGTTGAATTTTGTTTTATATCAAACGCTCTCGAGTAATAAATTTTGATTTATAAAAATCAGCAAATTTTAATAAATGGTTTTTAGTGCATATTTTTAGATCTAGCCTAAGGTTAGTCTAAAAAAGGGGACTCGGAAGTGTGCTAGAACCGGCGTCCTTCTGCTTGTCAGGCCATTGCTTTTCATCTAGACTATACTGTATTAAATTGTTTCTAGTCAAATTTCAAACTTAAATATTTTTCAGGTTTGAAATTTGAATATTTTTGATTAAAACTAACATAGCAGCCACAACAAAAAATAAATTGTGTCTTTTAATTTTCATCAATAAAAAAATTGAAAAATTCCTAAGGCTATGAACTTAGAAGCCTAATGCATGGTTTTCATTATGTCATTTTTAATGTCAATTTGTCCAAATTGTTGGCAATTGTATGAAAACGGGTTGTCATATGAGTTTGCAGTCAGTTATGCACACGAACTGCCGTCTAAAATGACAGACAAGTGAAAACGTCAAATTTCAGTTTGTCAACAGATATGGCAGCATTTTTATCTAAAATAAAATTGACAAGTTGTAAATTTTTTTTCGTTTGGCAATCGCAAAGCTGTTATTTTTTTCTTTTTGCTGGAAAAATAAATTTCAATGGTAATTTTTTAAATAAAGAAAGAAATGATAATGTAATAACACAAAACGCCTCTTTTTATTAAACACAAATTAATATTTTCTAATCAGCTGTTCGCTCGCCAAAAGTTTACACATAACATTTGACCTTTGTAATGAAAACGTCGTGTCAGTCAACTGACACCAAAATTTGACATATGTCTATGGCACGCTCTGCTTTATCGACTTATTGTCAGTTTTAAAGATGTAATGAAAACGCATTTGACACAAAATGACGAGAATTCATTTGAGTCAGTTTTTGTTGTCAGTTCATATGACATAATGAAAACCAGGCATAAGACTAGCAAGCTGTGCCTCTACCCACTGCACCACAGACATTTACATTAAATTGTTGTTTAATTTTGAAAATAAAAAGCAAAAAAATATAATACATTTCAAAATATTTTATTATAATTTCCAGAATTGTGGAAAGTAATGGTGGATTGCACTAAAATTGTTAAACAATATGATATTTTATTAAAATTGATTGGAAAAACTAATAATTTAGATGGAGCAATAGTTTTTATTGAAACAGAACTAATATAAGATTTTTGCTGCAAATATCTGTTTAAATAAGAAATATTCGATAAATTGTTGGTTGTGGGTATTAAAGGAAATGTAGAAAATAATATTTTTTTATTATTGGGTAGAAACCCCAACATTTTGGATGATGTGACATTGTTTCGTGTAAATTGATATATTTTTTGGTCTCAAATCAAGCAGGTTGATATATGTCGATTTATAATGCATTTTTATTTTGTTTTTATTGCATTTTTTGTGGTTTCAAGTGCATTTTTTAATGCATATTTCTTGATTTTTTAGAGCATGTAAGTCGCTGCCCTGGTCATTTTACAAAATAAAAATGTTAAACAGAAAGAAAAAATAAATTTAAATAAAGAGAAATTCTCAAAAAATAGTATTAAATACACTTAGGAATATACAGGGTAATCAGGTTGTATAAATGCAACATATCCGAGGTTCAGATTGTTATTATGGATAAAATTTGATTTTGTTGTAAAGTAAAATTGATTGTTAAAAAAACTGAAAAATTTGTCAGTTGTCTTAATCACCTATACAAAAGCCTTATTTTGTTTTGAATTCTTAGTACTTATATGATTTTGTAAAGACTTATTTACCTGCCCTCGTATTTCCTTGTTTTTTGTTTTGTTTTTGGTCAACGTTTTCATCACTTTTAAATGTTATTATTTTCTTTGGATTATACAAATATGGATAAGAAATACACATAAATTTGCATAACAAGATTATTAAAATTAATATAAAAATTACACTTAGAAACAATATTAAGAAAAATTTATATATCGTGTAAAGTGTACGCAAATAAAATTTTAATTTTATTTACTTTTAAATGTAACAAATATTTTTCACCTCAAAAATTTTTTTACCACTAAAATTTTTTTAACACAAAAAATTTTTTTCACCTCAAAATATTTTTTCCCACCACAAAATTCTGTTTTCACTTCCAAAAAAGTTTTTTACCTCAAAAAATTTTTTTTCACCTCAATAATTTTACTTCTAAGGATGTTTGCATTATTTCTATCAAAAACAGGAGATAATATTTTTTTAGGATATTGGTGGAGGGTATTCAAAGACTTGGCACGGCCGAATTTAAGCCTTTTTTTAACACAAAAAATTTTTTCTCCTTAAAACAATTTTTCCACAACAAAATTTTGTTTTCACTTCGAAAAATATTTTTCACCTCAAAAAAATTTTTTTCACTTCCATAATTTTACTTCTAAGGTTGTTTACATTATTTGTATCAAAAACAGTAGAGAATATTTTTTTTGAATATTCCACCACAAAATTCTTTCCACCACAAAATTTTATTTCACTTCCAAAAAAGGTTTTCCCTTTAAAAATTGTGTTTCTCCTCCATAATTTTACTTCTAAAGTTGTTTACATTATTTGTATCAAAAACAGTAGAGAACATTGTTTTAGGATACTGGTGGAGGGTATTCAAAGATTCGGCACGGCCGAATTTAAGCCTGTTTTTTTGCTAGTTTTCTTAAACAAGTGATCAATAGTCTTTTTTTGCATCTAACTTTTAACAATTTTTTATAATGGTCTTTTAATCATTTTATTGTGTAGAGAGTATAGACCTCTATTGCAGATCTTTAAATTTTTATGGATTACTTATTGTAAAAACACAAGTTTTCTAAATAATTCTATTGCTTACTTTACGTATGAGTAATATTTAAAATTAAAATATGTATATTAAGTATACAATATTTGAAGTTAGGACAATATCTACTAAATTTATTTTATAATAATAATTAAATGTGTAAGCAGTGCGTAGTATTACCATATATTTCTTTAAAGTGTACATTTTACATACATAAATCTGATACTTTTAAACATATCCTGAAGCTGTTTAAGCTCTTGGAGTATTAATTCACTTAAAGGATTCGTTCTTTCTTTTGGAAAAGTTATAACAACAACATGCACTTGGATTATATTTAACCATCACATTTATAGACATAGAGAGATAAACAAATATATCTATTTCTATCATGGTTGGCAAACCATAATTCCAAAATACCATTACCGTTTAAAACAATTTCAAAGGACTATCGTTAACCTTAATGCAGCAACCCAATGTAGTAATACCGTTTTTCATTATCACTATTAATCTATAGCCACCCCTGCTATTTTTCTTACAAAACCTTATACAAAGTTTAGTTACTTTGGAAATGAAAGAAAATACTATTAAGGATATTATATATTTCTAAGGAAATTCAATGAATATTAATAAAAAAAATTTTTCATGGCTTAAAATTAAACCCATAAAATCAAAATTTTACATGATAAATAAGGGAAAATATTGTTAACACATACAAAATAATAAAACTTCAAAAAAAAGTTATGCCAAAAAAATATACAATATATTAACCGGAAAAATTGATAACCCGATTAAAAATAATTGACATATTACGATATTTTATTTGATACTGGCTTTATAGATTTGTATAAACTAAGATAAATTACGATCAATTTATTTATGGTTGAATACAAATGAATTCGAGTTTTGGTCCTATTTCGTCGTGTAAAATTATATATATTTATGTATATCAAATTTGAGAAATTTCATGTTAAAAGTGATAAAGTTTAATATTGTTTAAAAATTCTTAAAAAAGGGCCAGAGAAGTTGAAAAAATTTTAAAAAGCTAGATGTATTTTTAATTAAAATAAAATTATCTCAAAAATTTTCGCTGATGCCACGTTCTTTTTTCGACTTCAGTTCTTACAAGGCTTCCGAGCTTTCCAACTGACTCAAAAATGTTATGCATGCAATATATTTCCAGCATTGGACATTACCGGTTATAGCTTCGTTTTACTTGCTCCAAGAATAAATTCTACCAATTTGCTGTATAAAGCAACTAGATTCGGTAGTATAAATATTTATTTTCCCCCCACATTTACATTCGGTTAGGCCGTGTCTTAAATTGAAATTGTTTCCGTAAATATTTTGAAAATTAGTCAACTGATTAGGATTAATATACCGTTAAAAAGATCTCTGAAAATCTTTTTCAATAATATAGAACAACATTGTGTTGTAAAACTATTCTCGGTATGCGTGACTTTAAGATTTTTTTAATAGTGTATTTGCAGAAAATACTTATATTGTAAAATATTACCTATAAACAAAGAGCATAGAATTGATTAGTAGAGACTTTAAGCTCTAAATTAAAGTACAGTTTTTGGTTGTATTTGAATACTATATTTTAGACCGATCAAACAAAAACTACCTAGATTTTGTATAAAACTAGATTTTTGCTTGTCGAAACATATGTTTATATACAAAAAATATATATATAGGTTTTGACAAGTAAAAACTAGCAAAAGCCAAAAACTAGGTAGTTTTTGCTTAGTCTATAACACTACAACCAAAAACAAGTAGTTTTTAAAAATTTTAGATTTTTATTCAAAACTTGTATGGAATTAAATTTGACAAGTAAATCCAATGTGATCTACTTTGATATAATTTGATCAAAAAAAATAGCTTCAGCTGATTTGATCAATTTGATATACAATATGATATATGTAATTTGATATTATTATATATTTTTTTTTCAAACATCTTAATAGTTTTTCAAATTTTTAATTTTTTTAATTTTAAAAGAAATTTAAGTGCTGGCTCAAAGTTGCGGCTCAAAGTTGCCGAGTCATAGAGCAGCAAATCATATTGTTACAGAATTTTCTCTAGGATAGAAATTTTATAATAAATTCTTTGACAGCTGGAAAAATCAAGTGTAGTAATAGCTGGAAAAAAGTACAATACCTGACTACTCATATAAATACGGGTACTTGGTGATGCAGCAACACAGTTTAAATAAAACGCTGAAGAGTTAAGAACTAGCGTTTTGTATATTTACATCGTGTAAACAAAGTGTGCTTTTAAAGTGTTTTCTGTAACTTTAGTGCATGTTATAAATAAATAGTGCTATAAATAACTTCAAACTGTCTTAATTATTTGCAATATAGAAAGAACTCGATTTATTTAAAAGGTTATTTATCCACTAAAATATTATCGGTCCAAAACAAATAATATGTTAAACATCGAAAACATTTTGGACAAAATTTTCTAACTATGTTTCCAAAATCAACACCCTCCAAATCCGAGAGTCCTTGACCGATCTCGCTGAATTTTTTTGTTTTTAAGATTTAAGAAACCAAAATATCAAATATAATTTTATGTGGTGACATCATATAAAAACTTTTTTAATCGGGAAGTTAACACTGTTGCATGCTTGACTTTTTTTTAATTGGTTTAGTATGCAACGATAAGCTTAAGGTGTCAGTGTTTTGATGTGATACTTTGTACAGGACAAACGAGTGTATAACACATAAAAAAGTATATAGATTTTTCATGCGCTTGTTTTATACATACACATATGATTGTATGTATGTTTGTATGTGTATTGCTAGGAAATTGAATGGATTTTGGTAAGGTACTTTAATTCGAAAAAGTATCACATGGAAGGTGTTAATTTATCACTGTCGAAAGTATTCGCATTCAACAACAATAATGATGAAAATGTTGATGAGATGCTGACGATGGCGATGTTGTATGTGCAGTATATTACCACCACGAAATGTATGCAGCAGCATCATCATCATCATGAACATCATCGTCACCATTACGCAACTCTATGTCTTTCAAAGTAAATGAAGGCAACCGGAAAATCACTTTAGACTTTTGCATAAATGCATTAGCCACACTTGCACACATACACAGCCACAAACAGTCATGACAGAAACATAAAACTTTTGTCAAAGTGTAAAAGCCAAACGTAATAAAAGCAAAAATCCAACAACTCCAGCACAAGGGCCAATGGCTGTCTTACGGATGTTGCAAATGTATCAAGTGATTTATAGCAAAAGGACATTCGCGTTATTGCATGTTAACTTAGGTTATGGCTATACGTATGCTTGATGTATTACAAATCCAGGAATAGTGTTACACATACATCCACACACACACAAACAAAAACATACATACGCCCCTACATCACATATGGAAAAGGGAAATTGCTGCAAGTTGCTGCGAAGCCGACAAAAAGTTTTTATATTCATTAGCAGACACAGTAAACCGCTTAAAACTTTTACCAAATGCAACGAATATTTTATTTCCGTAATTTTAGCGGAAATGCAAATGGGAAACGAGCAGGATGGGAGTTGAAATTGTGCACTCGAACAAACACTAACATCCTATAAACAAATACAAAAAAAGAGGCCTACAAAAAAGAAAAACAAAATATGCATTTCACTAACATTACCCCGTGCTTGACTTACCAAGTGAGTACCTAATATGTAGTTATATGAGACTTTCCGTACCAACTGCCGCCCTACAGAAAATTAAACTTACAGCAATTATTGTCCAATATAATACAAATAAAAAATGGAACAACTGGTTAAATATTGACCAATATAGCGCTTATTTATACCATACAATATTTTTTTATTATAATTTACTGGAATTTGAAAATAGAAATTTGTCTTAGTTAATACAAATTTTATTGGCAATTTGAAAGAAAATAAATTACGCTGAATTTTGAGTGTAATATATAATATAATTTATCTAAAAATCGGCCGCTTACATATATAATTTTTTTTGTTATGGTTTCCAATTTCACATGTGAGAGATAATAATTGTAACCCCTTAGGGTATGATAAATGATAAATACCATATTGATCATACGTACAATGTGCTAACTGATTATGGATCAAATGTTTGAGTTTGTATTGAATATTTAAGATAGACAACAGTCAACAAATATTTTCTCAAAAAAAAAAATAAAATAAAATAAATTGTGGCATTTTCTGAATTCACGTACTAAAAGTGAGCCCTAGTTTGTCAATATTTCACCAGGACAGTAGGTATGGAAAGCATTATATGTATATGGCTGGGTGTGTATGTCTGCCAGTCTGGCTGTTGTTATACTATTGCGGAGTGTTTGCACAGCAAAAACAAACAACAATAATAATGAAATCTCACTCACATCATGCACATTTTGTGTTTATTAAAAACAAAAAAATCAACCAAGTTTAAGAGAACTCATATTGCACACATGGTTTGAAATCATGCATTGACAAAAAACAAATCAACAAAAAGTAAATATGAAGTTTAAGAGTGTCATATTTCATTATTTCTTAAAACTCCATTAGCCATAGTGGTTTATCTCACATTTTATGAAAACTTAGATTTTGGTAAAAGTGACTGTGGAGAAGCGACAAATTCAAATCCAGTGAAAAATAAAAATGTTTGATTTTTTTGGTGGAGGTGGCTATTGTGCCCGCCCAAGAGGAAGTAAAGGAGTGAGGATTGGATAAATATTTTTAAACACCTGTCTCCACAAATAACGGGTCCAAACAAAAAATTTCACGAAATACGCGTATGACATATGACATCACTGGCATTAGTGACTAAAGCCCAAATTACTTAAACGTAAACGTTCGGAATCAGCTCATCCGTTAGCTTTATGAAGAGAATATTAAAATAAGTACTCGAACGTGTACTTTGCGGACTATTCTCTTAACAAAAGATTTTCTCTCCGTTTTTACGTGACAGTATAAAACAGCTGATTAGTTTTTGTTTATGTGAAAAAAATCAAAAAACAAATTGAAAAGAATTAACATATTAACATGAAAAGATTAACATATTTTAAAACACATTCTGAAAAACATAAAAAACATGCAATGGATGATGAAAGGCTGATATTGTTGGTCCAGGGCAATGATGTGCTGCATAATAAAAGAAGCTCATTTTATAAATAGATTGCCGGACAAAAAAAAAACTTGGATGGAAGGTGCAAAGCAAACGGAAGTCCAGGTAAATAAAAATAATAAAAAACTATGTATATAGAAATTAATTTGTACTGATAAAGAAAATATGTTCCAAAAGGTGAACATCCCTTCGCGACCGATATGTAAGGCAAAAACGTCAGAAAAATCTTTCAGCAGGCTAAAAACTTTTTAACAAAATAAAATGCAGTTTTAAATTTTTAAATTTTTTATTTTAGAACGCAGTCATCTAGAAATATTTTAGAAGAATGTTCTTCATCATCATCGTCATTCTCTCCACAAATTCCATCATCTTCGGAAACTCAATATCCACTACCATCATTCATCTTGAAGAAATTATTTATATTTTTATATATTTACAATACTTTTTTTAATTAAATTAATTTTTTAATATAAATTAATATAATTAATTTTTTTATTATAAGTTATTGGAAATAACCACAAAGCATAAAATAGTTTTTTCGTTTGTTTACTTTGTAATTGGTTCATTTCCGTAATTTGAGTAAGTTATTATACAGAAGTTCCTCGTTTACTTTAAAGAAGCGTTTACGCTCAAGTAATGAAGCCCTAATTCATCACGCAAAATTTTTTAAATTCACCTAATTGCAAAACCGGTGCTCTTGCATTCGTTGTGTTTAAGTTATATTTTAGTTGTTAAAATAAAAAAAACGTGTTTTTACGAAATTCCATTCCGTTTAATGAGAACAATAAATTCCAGTTTTTTTTTTTGAGCGAAAAATTAACTTTTCGCTTTTTTACTACTTGAATTTACTAAAATGGAGAAAATAAATATATTTTTCAATTCCCGAGAGGGTCATATGTATTTATTTATGTATGGGTGTTTCTCAAAAATGTAAACTTTTGCCAAAAAATTTACATGAAATACGTTTGAAAATTATAAAAATATATACCCAAGTGATTTTTCTTCTCACAAGCTTTGTTTAATAATAAAAAACCACATACTAATTGATTTCGCCTACTAACAATCTGGAGAATTTAATTGGTACACTAACTAGTGAAAGTCAATTCAAGAACACCCAAAACTATTTAAATACGCTTTATTTTTACGTAATGGGATTCCAGAACATACATGATTATTTACAGAAAAATTATTCATCCCTACTTTTTGTTATGCAGTGATGAGTAAAGGTTCTGAATCCAATTTATCAAAAGAAAAGCTGCTAAATCCAGTTGAAAATAACAAATTGTACCGTATAGAATGCGATGTCGAGTATTTGATTATTTACAATTAAAATTTTGTAATATAATTAGCTTGTTACAACACATTTCCGTTGGATACTATCTTTATCTATCATGAAAAAAAAAATTTGGCAGTGAATTAGTATTAAGCATGTCAAAATTCAGGTGATTGATTTAAACAGAAATATTGAACGGATACGGTTCTGAATACTAGTGTACACTAGGGCCGGTCAAATTTTTTTTGCGACAAAGGCGCATCGCGATTCTTGTTTTATGGGTCATTCCAAGAAACTTTTCTGAAGAAACCATTGCTCAAGAAATGAACTTCGAGCACCAGATTTTTCAAAATTTTCTTTAGCCAAATGTGGATGTGGGGCATACAATTTTGACATTTATTTTTATTTTTGAGTGCCACCAGAATGCGCTTTCGTAAATTTTGTTTGCATCGATTACTATGGAAAATCTGAAAACCCACTTGGTGCGTAATACGTGTCAAAATCAATGTCTTTAAAAAACATAGGAAAACACATATTTTTTTGGGTTGATTCATTTTTATTTTTCAACGTTGTCTCTCTATAGCTTGACACACTTCATTCAGCGCTTCTTATATGATTTTGCAAATACTTTTTGACTAGCCCTCGTAGCTCGAGATGTTTTCTATATAAATAAATTATATCTTCTTCTTTCGGATGAGTGTGCTCAAAAAAACAAAAAAATTAAAGAAAAAAATTAAATATCAAAAATTTTCTAACCACTTTTTTAACCCAAAATTTTTGGTTGGTACAAAAATTCGATTATTTTTGTCTCATCTCTAAGCTTTTAAGTCGGCGAATTGTTGATAATTGAAAATAGGTCCAAACAAAGAAGAAAACTGCATTTTAAAATTTTAAAATATGTAAAACAAACCCTTTTATACAAAATTTTCTGTGCATTGTGTTGACATTGTAAAATTGGACTTAGCCCCTTTTACTTTTAATGTCGTAAAAAAAAATAAATCGAGAAACTTCTCTCACTTTTTCGGCAAACTCCGGGATGTAGAGGTAAGAAGTTCGGACTTTCGTTGGTACCATTTTGTTCGGCAGCATATCGGAAACGTTCGAAATTCTATATAAAAAGTGAGTTAAAATTATATATTCGTCAAATAAGGAAGTCTGCTATATATAATCCCTATATTTTACTTAGGGCTGCTAAGTAGTTCCAAGAATGAGGAAAAAAGGCATTCGCGAAAAATTTGTTAAAATCTAAAATATCAGGCAAATTACAAACACATTTAATAAGGAACAAAATTTGTAAGTTTTTCTCCAAGATTTTAAAATTTTTACAATAGCAAATTCAAAAAAGCAAAAAAGAACACCACAACCGCGAATGGTTTTTTATGTTTAAATACCTTTAAAATTAAAAAAAAAAACTAAAAGTACACAATTTTAACCCATTTTTGCCCCTAATGGGTTTATTTTGGCAAATGCCAATAAGGTATAGCACCTTACTTTTAATGCGGTACATATTCATCAAACCATCTATGATTTCAAACCATATGTGACTGCACAAATCTATGTGCATGAATGGTATTTGCTTCGTAGGTATATGGCTGTGTTTATATGGATGTTAGCGGCATGTTTAAAACTACCATTTTCAATTAATGAATGTTGACACATAATTATTAAGTTGCTACCGTGACGATATTAAATGTTTAGGTAAACATCAAAGCATAACTATTTGTTTAAAAAAAAATTCATATTTTCTGTAGTTCACTTCTTTGAATTTAGTGTCCTACCAATTTAAAAGATTCGGTAATAGCTTTAGCAGTGGTGATAATTTCCTCATATGAGATTTATAAAACCAAATTTAAAGGATTTTAATAAACTGAGGTGCATTCGAATTTACATTAAACAACAGTCTACCAAAATCATTGTTTTAAGGTTTAAATATATTGCTGATAGTAAATTTTAGTTAGAGTTAAAAGTTTTGGTAGTAAGTAAAAATTTTAAATAAACTTAAATGTTGTATAGGTTGGTTAAATTTTAAGGGCCGATGTTGAATGTGAACCACATCTAAACGTCAAGTTTTTTTCTGCATTTCATTTGACATTTCTCAATTTCTGACTAACTCAATTTGAACTTATTATGAAAATGGGCTTATTATGAAAATGGGCGTTCAAATCAAAATGCATTTCATGCACTTCGTGATTTTTTTTGGTCAGCAAAATCGACCAAATGCCGATGTCAATTGGCCGCCAAGATCATGTGACTTGGCACCGTTGGACTTCTTTCTTTGGCGTTATTTGAAAGAAAAAGTGTACGTCGATAAGCCAGCAACAATTCAGGAGCATAAGAATGAGATGATTCGGCACATTAACGGCATAGAACCTCAATTATGCCTCAGCGTCATCGAAAAATTGGACTATCGGATGAAGGTGTGCCGCTGAGGTCGCGGGGGCCATTTGGCCGATATTTTTTTGTTGTAATTGAACCATACTATATTATCATTATAAAAAGAAATGACAACAATTTCCTAAATAATTTGTGTTTTATTCAAAATCAACATCGGCCCTGAAAATTTAACCACCCTTTTTTACTGCAAAAAACTTTCGCGCTACGATTCCGTGGACATTTTTTATTGGGATTTCTTAAAAAAGTTCTAAAATGACAAAATGCTAAATTATTATATGATTAATCTTTGTTTAATTATTTTAACACACACACAGGAAAAAAACTTTAAAATCAATTAGAAACAACATTAAATTAAATAGAAACAGCCTTGAAATCAAACTAAGTTTATTTTATTTTCAATTTAAATATAGTTCTACTTGTTATACGAACTGTGAAAACATCATTTAAAATGCTGAAATATTAATTTAAATACAAAAAAAGTTTTCTTATGTACATTATGTACAATAAATAAATAAATAAATAAATAAATTAAAATCATATTTACTTCAATTAGATTCATCATTAATTTAAAAATGTTGGTAAGAAAAATAATATTTTATTTCAAATATGATGTCATAATTGATTTAACTATGAATTTTTTCTGAATTATAAATTTTAAAATTTGCTTTCTTCCACATCGACTTTCTGACTTTACTGCTAAGCAAGTTTGACAAGCATTTGTAATATTTCAAAACATTACCGAAAAGCCCAAAGTATTCCACAGATACTTCCACGGAGAATTTTAAGTCAAAAAAAATTAAGCTGAATAAAATGTGCAGTTATTTTCCCACCTATTTTCTGCTTCCACAGTGCAAAATTACTCATTCGCCACTTTAAATTAATATTGCAAATAAATTTTTCAAATAGCTTGCTCTTCTTATTAATAGAGAACGTAGTGAAAACTCAATTTCGTGCCTAAATATGAAACACTTTCAAAATTATCGTTTGCATTAAAAAACCAAGCTTGAAGTGTTATAATTTGGCTTCTTCAAATCATTACTTTTGTTTTAGTATAAAACGTGAGGCAATTTTTTTTTCTTAAAAAAAAAAAAAATAACCCGCATATGTGTAAGTGTATAACTAGTAATTCTATAGCAATGAAAATTTCTCCTTTTACGCTTTATGTGTTAAATATCCCAGTAAACAATAAGTGCACAAACAATTTTCAAATGATTAAACTTCTTTAGATTATTGCATCGCCTTAAAGAATGTTTTAAAAACAAGCTTCATTAAAACCCACTTTAATACACCCAAAACTATGCTTTTAAAATAAGTTTAATCAAGAATCACGTTTTAAGCATTTGAAAGTATATATCAAAGTCAATTTTGTACATGTTTTATGAAAAATCATTCCCTAAAAGAATTTTATTAAAAACCATGTTTTAAAATCTGTTTTATTGAAAACCATGTTTTAACCCCTTAAAGCATGTTTTAACAACATGATTTATTAAAGTAATTTCAATTCTGTTTAAAACACTTTTCCAACACTTCCAAATGAAAGTTAAAAACTAAATGTTATGAAACCCACGCTTAAAAAATGCCGTAAAATATGTTCACTTAAAAACCTTGCTCAAACGCAGAAAAGTATGCTTAAAAAGCCGCCCGGATGTGCGTTTTAAAAGCATATTTTACTTAACACCACATTTTATCGCTTGAAGTTGACCTAAAAAGCAATTGCTTTAAATCGAATTTCATTTATTTAAATTTACACTGAAGAAACTTGAATCCACATTTTACAAAAAAAAAAACTTTCGATGGTATTTTTTTCGTAGAATATACGAAACTTTCGTATATTTTACAAAATTCAGTTTTAATAAAATTGTCAACTGTTCTGAAATCGCCAAAAAAAAACCAGAAATTCAAAAAGTAGATTTTTAATTTTGAAGCCGTTTTACGATTTTACCTTTCAAAAGAATTGCTTTATTTAAAAAAAATTAACATTTAAAATTTTTATAGCAACATTTTATTAAAACGATTATAAATAAAAACATTATTAAATTACACTTAAAGGTTTTTATACAGTTGCCGCATTAACGTTCCACTCGTATCTCAAGCTGCCCTCACAGGCTGAATTCATTTACACTTTAGGGCTTTCATATGGGGATTTCTGTTTTAAAGTACAAACTGATGAATTGAACTGATGAATCGAATTTCTGTAATACTATTTTCAAAATTCCGTTCCAAACCATATTGAAAAAATCTATGCATCATTTAAAAGAGAAAAAATTAAATATTTTCGTAGAATATACGAAACTTTCGTATATTTTATTAAATTCAGTTTTGCCAAGAATTTACTAATTTTACTAAACTAACGAAATCATTTCATATTTATTTATTTTTTTATGGTTATTTACATTTTTTTTTTAGCGAAATTTACTATATTCTTATATTTTAGAGATCAACAAACCTTTAAAAAAAATTAAAAAATGTTCGGCTCCATATTAAATTTTAAATTTTTTTCAATATCAAACTATTTTCAAAAGTATACAAATGAAGAATTTCCACCAGTTAAAAAACCTTTACGCCAACAAGTTGGTAGTTTTTTTCGGATGTGTGTGCTGGTGTATGCTGGGATATTCATTTACTTATACATCACTTTTTATTTTTGTTGTTGGTTTCAGAATTTACCATACGTTCTTGATGTTCAATGCTCATCATGAATACAAATTGTTAAATTATTTAACTTTACACTTAAAATAATAAATTAGTAGAAACCACTAAAATATTAGTTTATTTAACATAAACAATTACAGCATATACTGTACAATAGATTGGTAATAATATAAAAAAAAAAACTTCCCAATCGGCAAAAATAAAATTTGAAAATTAGTTGTATTTCGTTGCTCAGTTGTCTTTTCTTCAGAGGTTTGAAAAATCTGGCTACATTTTTGAAATTGGTTGAAAAGTTTTCAAAATATTGCAATTTCGTGTTTATGGAAACAGTTTCTCTAGGAATAAGAAATAATCCTAAAAACTTTACTCTGACAGAATTTGCATAAAATAAACCTTAATTAAAAGGTATTAACACCTAATTACACTGTTCCACTATTATAAAATCACCAGTAAAAATTACCAAAAAGCCATATGATTCAAAAAACCGAGTTGTTATATAGCAAATATCTTCTAATATATGTCAGGTGTTATTTTTCTTTTCCAAATGAATAGAAAAATTATAATTTTAGTTATAAGGGGAAATACATAGAAAAAGTGTTTAGATACTAGCCGATTGAAATGCACAACTTTAAAGAAAAAAGCTGATGATACTAACCACATCTTAAATTATTTAGTTAACAGTTGGTAAGCTGAAAAAAATACATATCGTTGGTTGAAATGCAAAAGGGCGTAACCAACATTTTTATTTTTTACGGTAGAAGCAAAAAAAAAACCAATAGGCATATTAACAAATTCTTAAATAAATCTGACAGTCTGAATTATAGAACAATAAAATTTTGTGAAAAGATGTAGTTCAATGCAGTACTTAATAATCTCTCAACCCCATTTTAAATTTTTACAGGGCAACCAAAAAACTTGGAAAATTAAAAACATCTCAGATTCGAATTTTGTTCCAAAAACGCTTATTTTTTAATTGTAGAAGTCAGCAATTTTGTGCATGCATGTATTTTAGCCAAATGAATCATAATAATCAATAAAAGCGGTTTAAAAAATTTTATTAGTTACGCCCTTTTGCATTTCAGCTAACGATATACAAATCAATTGGACTATTAATTAAACAGATAAGAAATCATAATAAATTCAATTATGTACTCTATCAAAAAACTAAATTAGTTAAACTGTTAGCGTTATTAAATATTTTCTTTAAAAATATAATCCCTAATATTTATTAAAATCCGATTTTAAATAACACTTTTAAAAATTTTTTACTAACTTATTATATTGAGTGTAAATTTAGAAGCAACCCAAAAACATTGCGAGAATCATATAAAAGTTTTCGTTGATTGCACTTCCAAAAAAAAATTAAATAATTTGTTTACTTTTTAACAAAGGATCTGCTATGCGGCATAAGTTATTTTCCTTTCTCAATTTTTAGAAAATTAAAACGTGTTGATTTTGATAAAGACTAGTCAGTTTGTTTGAGTATAAAATTTCGAATTGGTGTTTCTATGATGCAAAGGTTAAGGCCATTGTATAAATAAAAGAAAATGGTGGGAAATAAAACATTTTATAGAACTTTTTTTCTGTTTATTTTTGAAGTGGATAAAAATATAAAGAAAAGTTTAACAAAAATCTTTAAACAAAGAGTTGTTTGCACGATATTTGTGCCAGTGAACCATAATATCTTTGGGCAAATCGAATCGATTTTTAAAACATAAACTTTAATCCCTTTGTCTATTTTATTCTTTTTTTTTACACCAAAGCTTTTAAATAAGTAATTTTAATTAAACCTTCACTTTCAGCCATGCTTAAGTATCATTTCCTTTTATGGGTCACTGTTACAATTTGGATTTATACAGAGTTATTGATTTAAATTTGTTTTATTTTATTTGAATAATTTAAGTTTATTTGAAACAAAAGTTTTTTATTATTTCCTTTTATTAATTGCCCATTATTTAGTGATTTTTTTTAAAGATAATCCCATTTAAGTCATTATATTTTTTTGGAATTGCAATTAAACCTTTATATCATAAATATGCTACATAAACGCGTTTATCTCTCTGCCAACAGCTGTTTATGAAAAATGTGAACGATACAATTTTTTTAAGACTCTTTTCAAATGTAAATGCAAATAATACTTAGCATGAAACAAAAAACAAAAATTAGAAATATGAACAGTCAAGTAGAAAGAAATTAATTTAAACTTAACATTTTTTAATTAAATTACAACGATGATATTTATATAAATATAATGAATTATGTTCAATTAATTCAGTTTTTGTTTCACTTTCTATACAGCATTTTTATTAAGCACAAATGAAAAACTTGTTTTTATATCTAACTCTCCATAAATTTTAGTTTAAAATAAACGTTTTAACACCTGTAAATATACATATTTATACGAATATGTGTAAATTACTTCAAATTTATGTGTTGATGTTATTTTGATTTTGTCGTCACGTATGTATGTGTGGGTACGTGTATGTCAAAGCATTTGTTTGCGTATTCATGTAGTTTTAGTCAATTACAATCTTGTACCAAAATGTCCAATTAAAAAGCTCTCTCGGGTACTAAAAACATAACGGTGACATTTTCTAAATGCACAAATACATTTTTACATGTATCAACACAAATTTGCACACACTCACGCACACACAATACCAATGCACTTTTGTAGCTGGACAATAATCTAGTTGTAATATATGTATGTGATATATTAAGTATAACAGATTATGTCGACTTAAGTGAATATCGAATTTATGGATTATTATTGAGATTCATCCATAAATACCCAGCAAAAAAATGGTAGTCATTCTGTGACTATAACTTCTTTCATTGTTTCCTAAACTTCAGTTGACATTCTTTAATGATTTTTTGGTGTTATTCTAAGGCACTTCCAAAATAATTCATGTGTTCATATTTCAAATGCAGTGATCTGGATATAAACCCGATGCATATCTTAAAAAAATCACTCTTCATTACTTCTAAAGCATAAGTTATAGTATATCGTATATTTTTTGAATCTAAAGCATTTATTCATATTGAAACAATAGTTCTGATGAAATTTTTTAATTTTTTTATTAAATCATTTTTTATATTTAAGTTTAAAATTTCATGAGGGTTAGAATTTATGCAGTTTTACAATTTTTTATAAAAGTTTTGAAATATCAAGAAAAAACAGATTTTTTAACCTTTAATTGAAACTAGCTGGCCTGTCATTTGCATTTTTTCAGCCTTAAATATTTATGACGACGCAATCTGTGCATTTTTGCATTATGTTTATTATTTAACACTACACAATTTCCAGTTTTAATTCAGAATTTATCAAAATAATTTTAAAATTTTGTAAAAGTTATTTCTAATTGCTCAAAAATGTTATAAAATTGTGCAAAAATTATATAAAATTGTTCAAAAATATTTTAAAATTGTCTAAAAATTTTTCCAAATCGTACAATCAGTTTTTAGATTTTCCAAAAATATTCATTCAAAAATTATCAACAAAAACTTAAAATTATCGAAAAGTTTTTCCATTGTTTTCGATTGGACACAGTGATTTTCGTTTATAATCTCTGAAGTAGTCTAAAAAAAACTTTTCGATATACTTATTGATTTATACTCGTAGCATAACACAGATCTTCACGCTATTAAAGTTTCACGATTCCTTCAAAAAAATTAATTTCGATGGAGTCTCTTCATCCAATAGATCCGCTTTAATGTATATCAAACAATTGATTCCAGACAAACAGCCTATCAACAAACTTGTACAAATTCACCGCAAATCCCTTAATATTATGATTAAATTTGTATCTTTTTCTCCAAAACAATTAATGAATTCTTTTCATTTATTTATTTTGTGGTGATCACGTTAAATTACAAGTTCTCCGTACAGAACCTGACAAATTCTTTCTTTTATAAATTTATTTTATTTCTTTTTCGTCTATAATATTTACGTACTATATATTATTTTAAAGCACAAACTTTTCAAAACAAATTTGATCACTAAAATTTCAAGTTGTTCGAACTCGCAAAGTAAAAACAGGGACACAAAAAATTTAAGTGATGGTGGAACTCACAATATCTCGAAAATACCGTTAAAAATCGGCATTTCGGTATTTTAGCGGCACTTTAATGGTAGTTCCAAATATTTGAAAATTAAACCCGAAAATATCGCAGTAAAACCGGTTTTACAAAGAGACACATGTCTTTAATGGATTAAAATTTTTAAAGTTTTATATCGGTCTGGATGTAGCTGTGGTTGCCAACTGCCATTGTATTGAATGCCAACCCCACTTGGCAACAATTGCAAATACAACTTGCAAATACACCTTGTGTATTTATTGAAACTGCAAGACTTGAAACTGCAAGAAATTGTATATTATCGATAATTTTTCAGATTTCTAAGAAAATATTAAGATTTTCGAATCCCTTTTTCCCTTTATACATAAATATTCATTGATTCGGAACATTTTTTTTATAGAAAATTTAAAATTTGCTGTACAAAAATCACTCTATTATATGAAACATGTTCTTAAGATTCTTTGTATTTTAAAAACTTTATTTAAGTGTCGGCCCAGAATAACAACGTGATGTATTTTTCTATACAAATTTACAAATAAAACGTGCCGAGTCTTGCAGTTGTGAAATAGAATCTTTTTTATTTTCAAAACGTTTTTTTCTTATTCTCTTATTTTTTTTTGTTTCTAATTCTTTTAACAGAGTTTCCGCATTTTAAAAGTTTGATGTAAACAAAACATATATGAGTAAAATTAGTATCGATATTCTATAGCTCTTATGTTCTCTTTGTATACTCACAAACGAACAACGTACTAGCATAAACCATCTTAGTATGTTCGTTTCTAAATTTTTATTAAAATAATTATATCTTTTTATTGTATTTATAAAATTCCTGTCCTATAGATATATTTTATGTTATTCTATATAAATAAAAATGAAATGATGTTCGTTGGTAAGCGCATAACTCGGGAACGGATGGACCGATTTGGCTAATTTTTAAATGTTTGTTATGGCCCGAACTTGGTTTTTACGGAAAATTTAAAGAAGCTCGCCGGAAAGTTAGATAATTTTCAAAAAACTTAATTTCCTAAAATTTAAGAACTTTTAAGTAGTTTTTCCCAAATTATTCGGTTTTCCGGAAACTTTCAAAGTTTTCCTTTCAATAAAAACCTTGCTCTGGCTAATACGAACATTTTAGTAAAAAAAATATCAAAATCGGTCCAGCCGTTCGCAGTTGATGCGAATTTACACAAATTTCGAAAGGAAAAAAACATTTTGACCTCGGTTACAACTATAATTAGATATACTTTGTATTGACCCTGATTATCATTAAACATAAATATATTTTGTGTTTGATACTGATTATCATTAAACATAATTATAAGTTTTTAATATTGAAAACGTTGTTTTCCTTATTAACAATTTATTCCTAGGCAGAACAACGTTTGCCGGGTCAGCTAGTTTATAACAAATTTAAACTTTTAAATCAAAAATCATTAAAGATGATTTTCTTCACTATTTCCCAGCATTGGGAATATGAATTGTAAAATTGAAAAACCAAATTAATACAAAATTCGTAAAAGTGTAAAAAGCTCTATATTTTGCTGTTTTTTGTTTTGTTTTTAAATATAATTAAAAATATGATAAATTGTCATATCTGATAATAGTGCTCAAAATTACAATTATTGACATAAGCATTTATAACATGTTGCCATAAAATATAAACGTTTTTACATATTTTTTTATAACACTTTTCATTGTTGGCAATTTTTGGCTTGCTTTTCTTTTTTGAGTTTTCGTTATGCCAACATATTTTGTCTAAGGACGTCCATCCAAATATTGTGTACCACATCAATGTCAAATACTGAGGTTCGTTATTATATTTGCCTACATTGCAATTTGCAAATGTTTTATTTTTTCCTCGCTCCACGAGCATTTTCTAATAGATAATAATAATATCCCTTCAAGAATCCGATAGGTCCGATAGGATACAAACAGACTTTGAACTAACTAGCCATGAAACTAAAATAAGTAAAAACTTGATTGTGCTATAATTTCCAAAGTAGAAGTTTCGCAGAAAACTACTCTATGGCCATTTCTATACCCACTAAAGTTACAAACATTATTCTCGTAACCACTTTTACCTTACAAATATCATGTCATAATGTTTAAATCGGTCAAAGTCAAAATTTAAATGGGGGCCGTGCCAAAACTCAGTAAATTTTTAGGGCTTAATTTCAATAGTGACCGACCTGTTGTCAGCCGAGAGTATCAATTTTTGCAGGACTATCACTTCTTAATTAAATTCTTCCGAGCAAAGTGCGATAAAATAAAACTTTTACACATTTATAGGTGAACTCTAATATGTATGAAGGCTATCAAGTGTTTCATGCCCAACGCTTTCAAAATCGATGGTAAAATAATATCAAAAATATATAATAAAATTGTAACATGAAGTTTTTACAAAAGAAAAGCCAAAATCAATTTATTTGTTTCAATTAAAAATTGTCGCCTGTTGTTTTTTTTTAACAATAAAAATATTCCAGATCACGCACTTGTTATTCTTTCCAATTTTCCACATTTTTTTTGCCAAGTTTTTTCAAAGCATTCAAAGGATTGCGACATTCACATAATTCAGCGTAAAATGCCAGCTTCATGTGCAGTATGGTATCAATGAAATGACGTTGAAATTTGTTTGAACTTAATTTGCGTACACCCATGGCATAATAGATGGTTTTATATCCCTCAAATTTATAGGTTACATTGACAGGGTAGTCTTTGGGCAAGAGTTTACAAATGTTTATGTGAAAATATACCTTGGCTATAGCTAGGGGGTTTGGACACTTGGGAGTCGGTAAATTGTAACATGAAGTTTTTACAAAAGAAAAGCCAAAATCAATTTATTTGTTTCAATTAAAAATTGTCGCCTGTTGTTTTTTTTTAACAATAAAAATATTCCAGATCACGCACTTGTTATTCTTTCCAATTTTCCACATTTTTTTTGCCAAGTTTTTTCAAAGCATTCAAAGGATTGCGACATTCACATAATTCAGCGTAAAATGCCAGCTTCATGTGCAGTATGGTATCAATGAAATGACGTTGAAATTTGTTTGAACTTAATTTGCGTACACCCATGGCATAATAGATGGTTTTATATCCCTCAAATTTATAGGTTACATTGACAGGGTAGTCTTTGGGCAAGAGTTTACAAATGTTTATGTGAAAATATACCTTGGCTATAGCTAGGGGGTTTGGACACTTGGGAGTCGGCTTGGAAAAATGTGCTTCTACAAAATATCGTTCACCAAATGATTGAATATTTTCGATTTTATCTAAGGCTATAACCACAAATTTTGTTGCTGGTGTAAGATCCCAAGTTTGTATAAATTCATTTATTTGCCGGACTATGCGAGATAATTCAAAATTTTCTATTTGAGACCAAGGTACTAATGTTATCAATTCATCATTTTCTTCGCTAGTTGTTGCATAGCTGGGATTAGCTGATATTATTGATTTACTGCTGCTTTTACAACTTAGATCTCTACCAGCATAATGTACACCTTTATATACAGCAATGCAACATATTTGTTGTTCGTCATAGACTTTAGCATCTCTTGTACCTTGTATCTTCCATCCATTAGGATTTTTGTATAAAAATTCTTCTTTGATATCGCTATTTATTAAACCAGCTGCCTTCTGGACAATATCTTCTAAATCTGTTCCTAATGCATCGGTATCGATGATTGGAGCTGGAGATTTTTCTTTTAGTGCCGAATATTTTACAAGATCTAAAGGACCCAATGCATAATCCATTTTAATATGAAGTTTTATTAATAGAAAATAAATTGAAGTTTTTAAGGCAACATTTTTTTTTTGAAATAAGTAACCCAACTGATATTTATTTTTATTTTAAAGTCTTGAGCGGGTAAATCAAATACTCATGCATAATGTCATACTAACAAGAAAAGCTTGCTTGGTTGTTTACGCCTATTTGTTTCTTTGTTGGCGGCATAGTTTCTTAAGAATTCAATCCTGCATGCGATTTTCAATTTTGATTGACTACTTAGTTGGTCTCAATCGATTTAATTTTAAAAGACCACTTGATTTTTATCATTCGATTTGCCAATTCAGTCATTGGGAATTCAATTGTTGGGAATTCAATCGATTTTTATTTAATCGGTTTGCAAATTTTTTTTGTTCATAGGATTTTGTTTCGTTAGAATAGGTAATTTGGGAATAACATTCGATTTAAAGATTTAAAAGATAAATAAAATCAAATCTAAAAAATAAAATCTAATATTAAAAATAGCACCAAAATCGCAAGAATTGAAAAATCACAAAAATTGGAAAAATTCTAAAATGGAAAAAAATCGCTAACATTAAAAACACCACCAAAATTGGAAAAATCGCTAACTATCCAGGTTAAAAAATATCTCTTAAATTTAAAAAACGCCAAAATCAAAAAAATTTCTACCATTCAAAAAAAAAAACGCTCAAACTTAAAAAATGTAAAACGAATAAATTTCTAACGATTGAAATTGGTAAAATCGAATAAGATAAACTGATTGAATTCCTTAGATGAGAATTCGACCGAATAAATTCCAAAGAATGATTTGTCGTGAATGTTTAAAAATTAATCCATTCGAGTAAAAAGTAAATCGAACTCGATTTTTCGAGAATTCATTTAAAATAGAATTTAATCTTCGAAGCTCTGCCCATCACGAACAGAATCATGATGTTAAATTTTTTATATCCTACGGGAAAAAAGGGGTCAGTTGGAAATTGGAACCTGTCCCGTGTTAGGTGAAAACAGGACCGGTTCCGAGAATACATATCACGAAATAGGAGAAAAGAGGACTGGTTAATAAAGTACCTACCACGTGAACGGTTTAAAATTCTATATCAGGTATTGGTCTGTAAGTACTTGATTTTGAAAGTACGAGTCCTGTGATATGTTCTTTGGGGTTAGTTGTGCGACATGTTCTTTTAGACCTGTCCTGTGAAATGTCACAGAGGGTAATAGACCCCCTCTTAGGACACACACATCCCTACGGGAAATGGACCAGTCACAGAGTTAGTCACGTGACCGGAACTTTGTGGCAGAAACCGGTCCTCGTGTTGGTACTCTTATATGAAAGTAACCGGTAACTTTAACATGGGATTGTCATAGGAGGAGGCAATTTCTATCTTTTAAGCTAATTGCGACATGTCGCTGACCTTGTTTAGGGTACCATATCACTGCACTGGTATAAGTGAGTGCGCAACAGAACATGAAATGTTACTGACTCAAATGTACACACCACTGGACTGAGGACAAGTAATTAATAAAAAACTGGTTACTATCAATCACAACGTGTTATGTTGCAGAACTTGTAGGGAATGAATAGTTTCGTGACATATCACTTGACTGTTGCAAGTGAACATGTTACATAGCAAACGAAAAATAATTATTTCTTCCGCGTGTCTCATATTAAGAACGTGTTTCTGAAAGATTCCATAAAGTCCAGTTACTAAATTCACCTACAATGCTTATTACAAAAGTTTTTACAATTTTTTATATATTGCGATTTTAAACTATATCCTCAAAAAAAGAAAAAAATACAAATACAAAATGTGAATATTTTTCAAATTTTAACAAAATTGAAGAACAAAAAATTGTTTGCTATTTAATTAAACAAAAGTGAACTCAACATTTTCAAATTATGAGTGGGGTTAAAAGCCCCTGACAGTCCTATTTACGCTAATGGTCTAGGACGAAGTTTAGCTCTTTGGCTGCCAATGTTTTTCCGACTTCTTCTTTAATTTTACTCTCAAAATCGCATCCGATCGCCAAAAAAATGTTTTTCCAAAAATAGAATTACTTTTTATTATTAATAAGGAGAATTCGTTTTGCAATTCACCTTTTTAAAATTAATTAAATTTAACTCGAATATCATTTCATAAACGCATTCGAGGCGTATTGAGGATTCTCGTCAGAAAATGTTAGTTTAAACTTCCGCAAACACATTTTGATAGAATACAAAAAATTTAAATGTCCCTTTAAAAATTGCTATCTGAATAAATAATATTAAAAACAACGCTATAATTTTACGGGCCTATATGGATATATTAATCTCTATAATAACAAACATTTACATATTGGTTAGAATAGTATTGAAAATTATTCGGTGGTTCATCGGATTTCTATAAAATTTAATATACACGTAACTATCGCATAGACAAGCTCAATTCAAATTTCTTTTTAAATGAACTGAGCTAGGGTCGAGTGTTTGAGCGTTTTTCAGTTTCAAATTTCGCAGTTTTTGTGATCGTTACATGTTTTGAATTAATATTATTCAATGAATCAACTTTAACAAATTATTCCAACAAAAAATGATGTATTTGATATAAATTTTACGAAAACGAATTAATAATATAAATGTAATTAAATTATATCCCACTTTATTCAATACCGAATTATTCCTTAAAAATTATTATTTCATAGACTTGTGAAAAATGTTTGTTCAAATAATTAAGAAAATGGATTAACATAATTTAAACAAATAAAGTCTAAGAGCCAGTATTATAGTAACAACTTATTAGGATTTTTGACTTAAATTTTACTTAAGAAGATAGCCATTTTCAATTATATAGTCGTTTAAATGAAACAGTGTCCATAATGGAGTTAAGTGAAAAATAATTTTTTATATTTTAATTTGATGAATTTTGTAATAAAATTTTAACAATGTTAAGTGAAAGGAGTCCTCGATCGAAATTTTCAATAACTAACTTTGGATTTTTAGGGATAACATCCCCCCTAAGTGTTTCTTAATAAACCCTTAAGTGTTGTGATACATATTAGTCAGTCGCGGGCAGCTTTATTTGCCTGTCAGTGACACTTTATCATGCACATTGGATACTTTTTAAATTAATGCAGTTATGTGTCAATATGTAAACAGTTGCTTAATCACTTCTTTTTGAACTAGATTAGTGTTATGTCATCATTTCTGCAGTCACAAAGTCGGTTATTATTAAATCAGTTCAGTATTATGTCAGCTATGCAACAGTCGCGGGATTTGGGTTTTCGCCACCAATTGACATTCTTTTATACACAGCAAAATTTGTTGAACCAGTTTCGTGTTCTGTCATTATTTCAACTATAACAGCCCTAATTTCTTTAGTCCACATTGGTGTTATGTTTATTTTTCTTTAGTTACATGATATATCCAGAAAGAACCGGTCAATGTTCTGCCACCATTTCAATATTTGGGACACTGGTAATTTTACAGCAATTACCACTTTTTCAGATACGGAATTATATTTTACACCAGTTTTGTGACATATCCCTCATTTATCTATCACAGATTTATCACCTTGGATCAATCGACCCTTCATTTCCCGTAGGGATGTTAGAGTGACCGCTCCTTTTCATATAAAAAAACCGGTCCCTATCACAATGAACTGGTCACGAGGCGTGTCCTGCGATATGTCCTTTTCCCGCAGGTTATATATAAAAAGGTAATATAATTTTTTGGTAAATTGTACAATCGATTTGTTATATATATTTTTTACATATTATTCTACAATATATATGCATATTTTACTGCATTATTTTGTTTTATCATGAAGATAAAAATTGTAGAAAAATGCCATTACTAATCTTCTGACCATGTTTACCAGTAATATTAAATTTTTAAACCACTTTATAAAACAATAGGTACTAAAATTTTAATGTAAAAATCAATAATAAATGCATACTTTTAAAAAATTAAGTGCATACGATGATAAATACTAATATGTAAGAAATTTGTCTAAAAACAAGTATGAGATATAAATAAACATCTCAAGTGTACGAAAATTTAAAACCGATGTCTTGTAACCGTGAGGAAACTTGCACCAAGTTGAGTCCTATTGCGTACACTTAAAATTGTTTGTAAGGTAAAATAACAGAAAATGCCATTTACAAGAAATAATATTTCATTTAAAAACCGCTCTACTTACTTTTCATTTAAATCAAATGGCTATTGTTATTTATTTTTAAATGTTTAAACAACTGACATATTTGTAAGAAACAAATGATTAATCAGTTAAAAGAAATGTTAAAATTTTACCTACCAATTCCTAAAAAATAAATGATTTAATTATTTATTTTAAATTGTTTCCGTTTATGTATGGCTATAGACACTTTTTGTGTGAATGTGTGTTTATGAAGTTCTCGTAATTTGAAATAAAATTTTTGTATATAAACAGTTTAAAAAAAAAAAATTGATTGAGAAAAAGAGCATGGATATTGACAAGGTTGGGTAGCGTTAACCGAAAATACTAAGTATTCTATCCTGCTGGCTCTGTGGAATTTTTAATTTTTATTCTCTATAATTTACTAATAAAAATTTTCATCTTTCTTTACAATTAAATAATTAAAAAAAAGAATATGATTATATGATCTTAAATCCTACTATACTATTCACTTACAAAATAACAGATCAACAATTCATAAAATTCCATTACTTTTCACACAAGGGTACAGTGCAAAATATAATTCAAAATATGTCTATTCATTAACTATCAACATAGATTAAGTTGTAGATTTAATATGGATTAGGACAAACATTTGAAATTAAATGCTTCATATAAGCTGTGTTGTTTGATACTTTAAGAATTCAAGTTCATAACAAAAACTGTAAAATATAGAGTTACCCTTATAATTTACTAATAAAAATTTTCATGTTTCTTTACAATAAAATAATTAATAAAAAGAATATGATTATATGATTTTAAATCCTACTATACTATAGGTATATTCACTTACAAAATAACAGATCAACAATACATAAAATTCCATTTTTTTTTAACTTTAAATTTGTAATAACTGTTACGGACACAAATAAACCACAAATTTCCGCTTTGTGGGTAAATTTTTATTAAATTTCAAACAAATTTAATAAATAAATTAAAAAATCGGTAAATGATAGTAAATCATTTCGAACAAATGTATAAAAAAGTTAAAATAGATATTTCTTTGGAAAACAAGTAAGAAAAGGTTTAAATTTCGATGTGCCGAACCTTTGAATATCCTCCACCAATATCCTAAAAGAATGTTCTCTACAGTTTTTGATACAAATAATGTAAAAAACTTTTGAAGTAAAATTATGGAGGTGAAATAAATTTTTTCAGGTAAAAAATTTTTTGAATGCGAAAACAATGGAAAAAATTTTTGAGGTGAAAAAATTTTTTGGAGGTTAAAAAAACTTTAGTGGTGAAAAAATTTTTTGAGATGAAAAATATTTGAGGTGAATACAAAATAGTATTCATTTCTAAGAGACTGGTGGAAAAATATGAGAAAATATATTATGTACCAGTTGCTACTATAAAATTGTACTAAAATACACCAATTTGTATGGAAAATTTAGTGGTATCTTCACATTTTCACTCATAACTTTTTAACCGCTGGACCGATTTTACTCATTTTCAATACCAAACTGCTTGGCAGATGTCCACAAATCTGGATAAAAATGGGCACACCCGCTTGCGTCGCGATAACCATTTCAACAGACAGACGGACGGACATAGCTAAATCGACTTAAAATTGCATAAGGATCACGAATATATATACTTTATGGGGTCTTAGATTTATATTTTAACATGTTACAAACGGATTGATATATACCCTTTCCATAGAAAATTTTGTCCAAAATGTTTTCGATAGCTTTTTCTTCAATCTTAAACAAAAAAAATTTTGACTTATTTTTTGCAGTCAACATTTTTTTTTTTGCACAATGGGTCTTTTTTAATTTTTTTAGGAAAGATTAGGTCTTTTGCTTTAAGAGCTTTGTGGTCACTTAGTGGAATGAGACTTGTTTATATATCAAAATAAACGTTTAGTAACTCGAAACAACGGTTTTTAAAATTTTTGATATATGCGCCATTTTGGCTGAAGGAAATGTTTTTCTATCTTCATTCATTATTATATATATTAAGCTATATATAAACCTATTTTGTCGGATTATCAAAAAAATCACTATTAAAAGTAAAGACGGGTGCATGTACTCGTTTTTAAAAGTTTTATTTTAAATGTAAATTTGTTTATTGAAACCATTTTAAACATACGGCATATAAAACCCCTCTTTCTTTTTTTTGTACTATAAATATATGGGAAATCACACCCACACTTGTAAGCATACCTATACTTGCACATATAAGCGTACATTTACGTGATACGTACTGATATTCATTTAATATTGCAAAATAACAATTATTTTTTTTGTTGTTGTCGTAATTTCAAAAGTAATAATCCCCTTAACAAATACATAACAATGACTGTATTTGGCTGTTGCTGGTGCGTGCCATACAATACACTAACATTTTTAAACACACCCACACATCTGCTCATGTGTTGTATTGTTTAACTGAAGTAGTACAAACAAAACACATACAAAACAAAACATGAAATAAGTTTATACTGAAACAAAAAAAAAAATTAAATTAAATAAACGAGTACAACAATTTTTTTGTGTAAAGCACATTTTGGTAATAAAAACTTATTTTGAGTGAAAGAAAATAACGAAAAAAAATTAAATATATTTAACAAAATATTTTACCTTTTGTTTTTTGTTTTAAGGAAAGAAAAAACACCCACCAATCTCATGACAATTGTTTACCAAATTCACCTGTGAACAAATTTAACGTATTTCCATTAGGAAAAGCAACAGCGGGAAATTGTGGTAAACGCATCTGATAGTAATCAACAAAATTGTTAAGTTTTTTTTGCGTTATCTTGCAATTTAAACATACATATCGATGGCTTAATGTAGAAAGGTCCTAACTAGATTTTTTATTTCTTTAACGGTAAGAGAGAAAATTCAAAAGAAATCGTTAAAATTTTGATTAAAAAATTTCTATAAATGCAACATTAAAACAACAATGAAATAAAAAATAGCTTTGGAGAAAAATTTATATTAAAAGTGTTTAAAACTTTTAACATTTTATACAGTTTACCTTTTAAGAATTATAAAATCCAGTTAGGGCCTTTCTACATTAAACCATTGATATTAGATTTTGGTATTATACTACCATATATGTGGATTTAATGGACCGTATCAAAATTGGCTTTGTTGGTATGAGCAACAAAAATCTTAAACTGATAAAACTTCTTACAACTCATACACCAAAAAAATATATATATTTTAAAATTGATTAGAAACAATCTTTATGTCAAACTAAGTTTGTTTTCTTTTTAATATAAATATAATTCTACTTATGATATAAAATGCAAAAACAACATTTAAAATGCTGAAATAATAATTTAAGTACGAAAAAGTTTATTGTAACCAGAATGATACTTCGTGTAGAGGTTAGATGTTAATATAACTATAATAATAATAAATTTAACTACGGGTTTTTCCGCTGTGTATAATATACCTGTGCTTATGTTTTATTAGCCGTCTTATATAGATTCTAGATAATGTCAAATATTTTCTGGTTCCCCTATTACGTTCATTTTGTTATTTTTTATTATTCCATTACTGATTAAATTTTTGAACAACAAAAAATCTCTTGTCCGTGTAGTTGTATGCTTTATTTAATGTTGTTGTGGTTGTTTTGTTGCTGACTTTTTCTATGAAGGCGTATTTAATGTTTGCTGTGATTAAACATGTTTTTTATTATTTTGCTTCTGTGCTTTAAAGAATGTGATAATTTTTTTGGCCATCGTTTTGCTATTGTGAACATAAGTCAACGTCAAAGTAAAGTTTTAGAAATTGAACACCATTCTCCGTCTATGTATGTTTAAACCCCCTAAGTCATGTGCATTAAGGTGTCCCGACATAGGGTGTCCTTACAAATTGACTCGAGTAAAAATACATACTCAAACGATGCTTATGAAAGAGCTGAATATGTTAACTTTAACATCATTTTCCGGAAGGGTACTTTTAGATTCTGAAACTCATTTTAAGAAGTATGTTTTGTGGAATATAATTTCTCTTTATAATTTGTTAAAATACTTTTTTACGGGACATCTTAATGTGCATGTTAGGGGGTGGATACACAAGGGACCACCTTAAAATAAGTTATTGTTATTTATTTTATTATTCAGACTTTTTATAAAAGATTTTCCTAAAATTTTGTGGACTAAAAATTGTGTCGTGTTTCTTATTTACTTTTTTAATTAAGCAATATTTAATTATACATTTAACAATGTTTTTAGTTACTATATAATAATGTTAATGTTACCAAACTGAATTGGTTTAAACCTTTGCAAATAAAGAACGGTTCAGTTTAAATTCCAACTTACCCTATATAGCTTTGCAGCGCCTCTCTAGTATACAAAAAATAAAACGATTTTCACATATGTTTTTTAGAAAAATTAAGTCATTATGAGAGAAAAGTATCAAGGGTTTCGATTTAAAAAACACCCTCGTGAAAAAAATCACACTAAAGTGTCAAAGGAACAAACAAAAGGTTTTAACTCGTTAAACAAATAGAAAAGTTACTAAAAAGAAAATTCGTCATTACATTAGTAATTTTAAGCAAATATATCACTAAATAAATGAACCGTGAAGTGATGGAATGACATTATACCGCCACTCCTGAACCCACCTTAATTTACACGAATTACCTCCAAATTGTGACAAGATTTATGCAATCGAAACAAATACTGCAAAGTTGTCATATATGGAATAAATAGGAGTTACAGGTATTGTTTCCAACAAGGTCCCAGTTATTAAGAAGTGGCAATGGTTAAAAAAACGGTTCAATGGTTAAAAAAATAGTTCAAATAAATTGAGCATAAAATAAATAAAAATCAAGAAATTTAGGTTTTAGTTCGATATAGCTGTTCTCAAATTTGACACTTTTTTAACAAGCTGGGCACCCTACTTGTAAAGCTAGATCGAGTGCGCTGAATTTAATTGTGTTAGTAATTTTTCGAAGTTAGCGCTCGTAGTCGCAATTTAAAATTTCAATACCAAAGTCATAAAACGATTTTTGCATACTTTCGGAATCATTTTTGAACTTAAATCAATCCAACTCTGTTAAATACCATTTTTCGTGATATTTTTATCCGAAAGAAATGTTTTTTTCTTAACTCTATTAAAGTTAAGAAATTTAAAACTTATTAAGAGTAAGATGAGTTGCAATTTGAACTGAACCGTGTTTTAATACTTGAATACCTTTATAGTTATTGGTTTAAGGAATAATTAATTTCTATTTTGAAGCCTTGAGCGTAAAAGTTAAGTTTGTTTTAACTTAATATAAACTGACAAAAGTGTTTTCAATTTCTTTGAAAATTAATTAATAAAACCTTTAAATTCCCATTATTTTGGCAGAAAGTCGTCATAACTTTTGTGTTAAGTCATAAAGTATTCATAAAATTAAACCAATAAGAAACTTACTTTTTATTTTAATCAAATAAATGACAAAAAAATCTAAATCTCGTTCTTTAAAATTATTCTATAAATCAAATTTACAATGAATACACATTATTTATTATACACTTAAAAAGTTTGTAAGTTAAAATAACTGAAAATATCATTTAAAAGAAATGATATTTCATTTAAAAATCGGTCTACATAATTTTCATTTAAATTAAATGCCATTTGTTATTTATTTTTAAATGTTGATTAATCAACTGACACATCCGTAAGAAACAACTGATATAATCAGTTAAAATAAATGTCAAAATTTTACCCACCAATCCTTAAAAAATAAATGTTTTTTTCATTTATTTGAAATTATTTCCGTTTTTGTATTTTTGGTTTTTTTTAATATACTCGTACAATACAAAATGTATGTATGCATATGAAGCTATAAACACTTTTTGTGTGAATGTATTTGTATATGTATGTGTGTTTATAAAGTTCTTGTAAATTGTATTGAAAAATTTTGTATATATACAACAAATTTAAATAAAAAAACAAATTGAAATTTTTTGAATATTTTTTTTGGAAACAGACAGCAAACAAAATTTAAATTTGTAATAACTGTTACGGACACAAATAAACCACAAGTTTCCGTTTTGTGGGTAAATTTTCATTAAATTTCAAACAAATGAAAAAAATAAATGAAACTGAAAAAATCGGTAAATGATAGTAAATTATTTCGAATAAATGTATAAAAAAGTTAATATAGATGTTTCTTTGAAAAATAAATGTATCTTCCTTTATTTTTAAATGGAACGGAAAACTTTTTTATTAAACTACAAACAGTTACCTACATAATATTCTGAGTGTATGAATAATATGAAATATTGTTACGATTTATCCTTTTAAAATTCTTGTATGGCTACTCTTTATTTAAACACAAACTTAAAACAATTACACAAGACCCTTTATTTAAACTCCAGTAAGTTTATACTTCCACAGAATACACAATTCAATGCTTCTTCTTTATCATTTTATTAACAACTAACTGCCATGCCACATTGCTGGCGTATTTATATGTGCGTGTAAAAATAATTAAAATGTAGCAGCACCGTCCGGAAGCTGCATACTGGCATTTTTGAGAATGTTCTTCAAAGTTTGAACAACGATGCAACATTAGTTATAGTTTTTTTTATATGTATTTCAGGGTGATATATGAGAATTTGTGTTTCTACGACTAAATGGAAATTGATGAATAGAATTTCTGTAATAATATTTTAATAAAACAAGTAAGAGCGGCTAAATTCGGCTATGCCGAATCTTATATACCCTTCACCATGGTTGGAAAAAACTGAAGTTTATATATGGAATGGAAAGATTTATATACGGACGCCTTTAAGAGGAAATTAACCATTTAAAACTTGGTCTCGGGAAGATTTATGGTTTCAGAAAATAGGTATTTAAAAAAAATATGTGTTTTTTAGCAAATATGTTATACTAACGATTTTCGATATTTTGCTATATAAGACGTATCCAAAGGTCATATAACAGCTCTAAAATTAGTTTTTATAAAAATGTTGATATTTTTATTCCATTTATGGATTATTTAATTTCGGTCTTGCCGTTATTAAGATATAAAGTAATCTATTTTGTGCCACGCCCAATTCACAGACCCCGCCCATATTTGGTCAGATGTTGTGTATTGATAACCAAGATGGTCGTACCTTATTTTGGAACTTTTTCTCTTTCCGTTCTCCAAATATACAGAAAAACTGACCGAAATCGTTAAGTCAACTGTGCTGTAAATTAAAATCGGTTCGCGATTCTTGATACAGTGGATAGTGAAAACGGAGGAGCTCAGACAGTTAAGAGCCAAAAACCACCGCCACTATACCTGCGCGAGGCTACTACCAACTCAATTGTGAATAAGCTGACACAACTGGTGGGTAAGGACAACTTTCATGTCGCTTCTCTGCGAAAAAGTAATGTAAGTGAAACCAAAATACAGTTATATAATGAAAATAACTATCGCAAAGTAGTTAGAAGTTTTGATGAGCAAAAAAAAACTATTATACTTATCAACTAAAAAGTGCAAAGGGCTTGAATGTAATTATAAAGGGCATTGACAGTTCTGTACCCACTGAAGAAATAAAAGAGGCTCTTCAGATTGAAAAATATGAGGTGAAGTCTATTCACAATATTATAAACAAAAACAAAATTCCACAACCAATGTTTAAGGTTGAGATTGCATTTAACTCGTCACAACTTAAGTAGAAAAGACAAACTCACTCAATTTATGGTTTAAGATACCTTCTCAATCGTAGAATTACAGTCGAGGAGCCCGTCAAACGCTCTGGTCCAGTCCAATGTCAAAATTGCCAAGAATTTGGTCATACAAGAAGGTATTGTAAGTTACCATCGGTCTGCTCAAAATGTGGAGATATTCACAAAAGCTTAGAATGCTCTCAGCCAGAAACTGCAGCTAAAAAATGTAGTAACTGTGGCCAAAATCATTCAGCAAACTACCGTGATTGCCTAGTATATCAGCGCCTCAAGGAGATAACAAAGGCAAAGAGGCTTGGGAATACTCAAAACCAAAATTTTAATTTTCCAAGCATTCCCAAAATAACTGGCTTTCAGAACAGTGCTGAGCAAAATAAAAATTTTCCTCATCTCTCATATGCTCAGTCGTTAAAAAAAACCCAAATTCCGTAGCAAAAAACAAAAATAATACAACATCGTCATATGCTAGTATATTGAAGGAACCTATACTTATCACTAATAATATCCAATCACAAGGTTCCATAGAAACCTTAATACAGTCTATAAACACCTTTATGGCAAATTTGCAAAACATGTTTCAACAGTTAATGCAGAATCAAAGCATGTTAATGCAGATTCTACTTTACAAAAAATAAATTAAAAAATTATGGCTTTTTTAAAAATTTGTTTCTGGAACTGCAACGGCTTAAGCCAACATAAAACCGAAGTATACAACTTCATGCAAAATAATAATATTGATGTAATGTTATTTTCGGAAACTCACCACACCAGCAAACACAACTTTCGTATCCCAGGATACGTTTATCATTTCACCAATCATCCTGATGGTAAAGCGCAAGGTCGAACAGGTTTATTAATTCAAAACAGAATCAAACATCGTGCCTTGGAAAATTTCGCAAAAGACTATATGCAGGCAACATCCATTCGTCTTGAAGGTGCTGATAATTTGACAATAAGTTCCATATATTTTCCTCCACGTTTTGCTGTAATAAAAGAAAAGTTCTAGGAATTCTTTAGCACATTAGGAGATCGCTTCTTGGCTTGCTGTGACTATAATGCCAAACACACGTACTGGGGCTCCAGACTTGTAAATCCTAAAGGAAGTCAGCTTTATAGAATGTTGATGGATAAAAGTAATAGCTTGCACTTCGTATCACCTGGACAACCTACATGCTGGCCCGCAGATCCAAAAAAATCCAAGATCTCATAGATTTTGTTATATCGAAAAACGTAAACCGGAACTCAATAACAACACAGATATCGTACGACTTGTCGTCCAATCATGCGCCAGTGATTTAAAATTGTTACGAACACAGGGTCGTACAAAATTTCCATAACAGAGTTGACTGGCTGAAGTATAGAAAATTTGGAAGCAGTCACCTATATGAGAATTCCTTAATAAACTTTCCCGAAGATCACTCAAAGTGTAAAGTTCCGATTGAACCTTGTGTACGCATTTCTAACTCAGATATTCAAAACCTACTTATTGAAAAGAGGAAACGTAGGAGAGAATGGCAACTCAACAGATCTCCCACATGAAAAAAAAGACTGTCTGCTGCTACAAAGAAACTCAAAAGAGCTCTTGCGTTGGAAGAGGAGCGTATAAATAATAATTATATTCAAGGTTTATCAAATACTAAGTACACCAATTTCTCAATTCGGATGGAAGCTAAGAGTATAAAGCCACCGGTTGAGATGCGAAGTCCACTTCGTAAAGCAGATGGCACCTGGGCGCGTTACAGCAAATATAAGGCCCTAATATTTGCTGAACACTTATACAACGTATTTACTCCAAACTCTCCAATAGCAGATAGCGTATTACAGCGACGAACAGATGACGCAATGACAGATGTAGATTTGATAACAATAAACAAAGAGGATATCCAGGTAGTTATACAAGATAACTTAAAACCAAAAAAAGTACCAGGATACGACCTTGTAACGCCAATTATGATTAAAAATCTACCAAATGTTGCAGTAGCATCCTTAACTTGTATATTTAATGCAATTATAAATACAGGTGTCTTTCCAGGTAGCTGGAAGATATTAAAAATTATTATGATCTCAAAGCCAGGAAAAGATCCGACGGTACCTTGCTCGTACCGACCAATCTGTTTGTTCGAGAAGGTGTTCCAGAAAAAACGAATGCCTTATTTAATTGAGAAAAAAGTCATCCCAGTCCACCAGTTTGGTTTTCGCGAACATCATGGAACAATTGAGCAAGTAAATCGCATAACTGGTGAGATAAGAAAGGCATTTGAACATAAAAAATACTGCACAGCTCTCTTCCTAGATGTTGAAAAAGCGTTCGACAAAGTTTGGCATGAAGGTTTGCAAAGTAAAGGATTTACTGCCCCCTAATACATACAAATTGATTAAATCATACCTCTCGAATCGCCTGTTTAGAGTAAAGTATGATGACTACCAAACACACGACATAGAAATAAGGGCAGGTGTCCCTCAGAGCAGTGTTCTTGGTCCTATACTCTACTTAATTTACACCTCTGATCTACCAACGAGTGCAAATTTGACTATTTCAACATTTGCTGATGATACAGCTATCCTTTATTCACATGCTGACCCATACTTGGCTGCAACAGAACTGAACAATTATTTAAGACGTTTGGAGACGTGGTTAAAAAAAATGTAGAATACAAGTAAACGGGACGAAAAGCACTGAGAAATGGAGATTGTAGCCCTGTTACTCTTAACAATGTAACAATTCCTCAGTCTGACCATGTTACGTACCTCGGCATACACCTAGATAGACGTCTTACGTGGCGCCGACATATTGAAGCCAAGAGGCTTCACATGAATATTAAAGCATTCAACCTAAAGGGTGTTCCAAGAAGAACGCAATTTTTAAATTTTAAATAAAACACAGATATTTAAAAAAAAATCGTGAAACTTTATTATATCGTAAAGTAGACAGAATGAGGTTATGTATGGAACAATATATCGTGCAGATGGCCGCCGCGGCTTTGCTGGCATGCACGCGATCTTTTAATGAAATTTTCAATGACCGTTTTGCATGAATGCTGCGGTATTTCATTAATGCAGCGTCCAATTTCCTCTTTTAAGGCTTGAGTCGTCGTCGGCTTATTCGCGTAAACCATCGACTTCAAAAAACCCCAAAGAAAAAAATCTAATGGTGTTAAATCGCACGATCTAGGCGGCAAATTCTGATCTCCAAAACGCGAAATAACACGACTGGGAAATGACTGATGCAGCAATTGAATTGTTTCTCTGGCTGTATGACATGTGGCGCCGTCTTGTTGGAACCACATGCCCTCCACATTCATTTCTTCAATTCTAGGCAAGAAAAAACTGGTTATCATTTCACGATACCGAACACCATTGACTGTTTGCGCTTGACCTGCCTCATTTTCATAAAAAAAGGTCCAATGATTCCTCCAGCCCAAAAACCACACCACACAGTGACACGTTGAGGATGCATTTGCTTCTCGTGAATCACTCGAGGATTTTCCTCACCCCAAATGCGACAATTCTGCCTATTGACGAAGCCATCAAGATGAAAATGGGCCTCGTCACTGAAGATGATTTTATCGGCAAAATCAGCATTTTCATGTTGTCTCTCCAATACCCAATTAACGAACTCCCTTCGCTGTCCATGGTCAGCTGGCTTCAGTTCCTGAGTCAATTGAACTTTGTATGCATGAAGATGCAAATCTTTCGTCAAAATTCGCTGCAAAGTGGATTTGGAGACACCAATTTGCTGAGCTCGGTGTCGAATTGAGGTGGATGGAGTTTGAGCGACATCATCACGTACAGCTGCTACATTTTCGGTCGATCGACCTGGTCGATGGCGCGTTGTTGTCTTTACATCACTAACAGACCCAGTTTCGGCAAATTTATCCAATAATCTCTTTACAGTTGACTCTTTTGGAGCATTATTGTGACCCCAAATTGATCGCAATTTGCGAACTGTAGCCGCAAAACTTTCACCATTTTGGTAAAACAATTTCACAATGAGAATGCGTTGTTCATTCGTGTAGCACTCCATTTTTACTAACCTCGTACCTTCTACTAGCAAACAATAACAATTGGTTAAATGTCAAACAATGACACTTCGAATGTTGCCAGATTTAAAAATTGCGTTCTTCTTGGGACACCCTTTACATTGGTTGATTAATCACAAATCAAAGCTAAGCCTTGACTGTAAATTACTTTTATACAATATGTTACTAAAACCAATCTGGTCATATGGCATCGAATTATGGGGAAATGCAAGTAGAACCAGTGTTGATATTATACAAAGAGCTTAATCAAAAGTTCTTAGGACCATCACTGGAGCGCCATGGTACGTCACAAATGTAAACATCCACAAACACTTACAAGTGAAACTAGTCAAAGAAGAATTCGAGAAAGTTCGTGAGAGATACAAAGCAAGACTGCAACAACATCCAAACCCTCTAGCAAGACAACTGTTAACAACACAATCAGTGACAAGGCTTCGTAGAGCCGACCTACCACCCTGCTAAGCAGTCTATACCTTAAATTTTAGTTCTAAGATTTAAATACTTATTGTGAGGCCCTATGGGGCAGATTCAATAAAGAAAAGGAAAGTTATAAAAAAAACAAGTAAGAGCGGCTAAATTCGGCTATGCCGAATCTTATATACCCTTCACCATGGTTGGAAAAAAACTGAAGTTTATATATGGACATATATGGAATGGACAGATTTATATACGGACGCCTTTAAGAGGAAATTAACCATTTAGTTTGGTGACTCGGGAAGATTTATGGTTCCAGAAAATAGGCATTTAAAAAAAATTTATGTTTTGGGCATAACTTTTTTTATCTGAACCGATATTTCCGAGTTTTTCAGCAAATATATTATACTAAAGATTTTCGATCTATTGCTATATAAGACGAATCCATAGGTCATTTTACAGCTCTAGAATAGCGTTTGTTGTTTGTGTATAAAAGGTGAAGAGGTGAAAGAAAAGATTTTCAACAAATCGTTAAAAGAAATCACTAGAACGGCATGTGTTTTATTTCTACAAAAACGTTTGATTTAGCTGGAAAATTTGTATTTGGGATTTTATTTCACTTTTTTATTAAAAAATATTTTTAATTTCTTTATATTTTTTTTTTTAATTATTATAAGTTATGACCTAAAATAGTTGCACTCCAAGGGAAATTATGTATAAAATTTTCTTCATATATGAAAAATAAAAAAAAAAAAAAAATCTTTTAAATCGGAGCAAAAAATAGATATAAAAATGTTTGTATTTTGTTTGTATCAGAGGGTTTTAAATCTGTTTATAATTTCTTTTAAATCGGAGCAAAAAATAGAAATATAAATGTTTGTATTTTGTTTGTATCAGAGGGTTTTTATAAAAGTTTTGATGTTTTTAGCCTATTTATGGATTATTTAATTATTAATACAAAATTTTATTTAAATTAATTATTAAATGTTAAAAAAAACAAAAAATAAGTCTTAAGAAAATAAAAATTGTACAAAAAAAAGTTGAATTGAGCGGGTGTAGGATTCGAACCCGCGGTCTTAGAGAAAAAAAAGCATTTGTGACATAGCGTTTAGACAACTGAGCTATTAAGGTCATGCGGAATCATCGTTAATAGAGTTAAATAAACAGTTTTTCGTTCATTGGAGATTTGTTTGGTTTTTATTTAAATGACAAATCTTTGTATGTGTTTGTTGTTTGTGTATAAAAGGTGAAGAGGTGAAAGAAAATAATTTCAACATATGGATGTGTTTGTTATGCGTAAAATTCTACATACATATAAAACAAAGGGCTTTTACGGAAAAATTAGTGGTAATCCTGGTTTACCTGGCTAATATCTCAGCCATTTATCAACCGATCTGGCTGATTTTCAATAGCAAACAGAAATATATAACAATCGAGTCCTCATCATGTCTGGGGTCTTCGGAAAACCCATTTCAACACACAGACGGACATCGTTAAATCAACTTCGCTGTTCATAAGGAACCAGGATATATATACCTTATAGGTTCTAAGATCAAAATTTTAGAAATTACAAACGGAATGACAAACTTATATATACCCCTCCATCTGTGGTGAAAGGTATAAAAAGGAGTTTAGTGCTCTGAGTCCAAATCAAAACTAAAAAGTCCTCCATCGCATAAGGATTTCGAAAAACCTACACTGAAAATAATTAAGTTGTGACAGAGAATCGATTTTCTGTGTGCAGAAATATAAATTTACGGCATTTAATTGTTCAAATTATCTATTTTTAACACTAAAGAAAATAAAATTAAAAAAATTCGTAATATAACATTTACCGCCTTCTAGCGCTTTTTAAGTGACCTGACGGCGCACTGTGACTCAGGAACTAAATCCGTTTCTCAAAACATAAATTTTTTGTAATCAACGATTTTTAAAATTTTAACGCCATTCAGTAGCAAATATATCAAAAATTAGGATAAAATATTGATAATTGTGGGCGTGACATGCTAATAAATACAAACAATTTATAAATTTTTTAGAAAAAATAAAATTTGTTGTATTTAATCAAAAAGAAATTCTCATTCCTCGCAAACAATCATCGATAATGGGATGCGTTCCTTTTAGCTTTTTTGTTGATATGATTGTAGTCCTTAAAGAGTGGTATGTGCACCCACTCTTAAGGGTTTAGTGTCGGCCCAGAATAACAACGTGATGTCTTTTTCCATACAAATTTACAATTAAAACGCGCCGAGCGTTGCAGTTGTGAAAAAGAATCTATTTAATTTTCAACCCGTTTTTTCTTATTCTCTTGTTATACCCTCCATTCCACTTGTAATATGTCGAAATATAGTTTATGCAATTTTAAGTCGATTTAGCAATGTCTGTCTGTCTGTTGAAATGGCGATTACGACGTGAAAACGCAAGCGGGGGTGCCTATTTTTACCCAGATTATTGAACATCCTCCCAAACAGTTTGGTTTTTAAAATGAGCAAAATCGGTTCAGCGGTTTAAAAGTTATGAGCGAAAATGTGAAGGTACCTCTTAATTTTCCATACAAATTTGTACATTTTTCTGTATCTATTTTTTTTTCTGTTAAGTAAGTAAAAATGTTATTAAGTCTTCTTCTTCTTGTTTGATTACATTTATTGTCTTACATACTATGGGAATAATAACATTCTTAGAGCTACATATATGTGTGTTACTCAAATAACTATGTTAACGTAAAAAGCAACAATGTTAAAGTCGCTAACAGAGCAGACCTCTGTAAATAACATTACTAAAACTAAATAAATAACATTACTAAAACTAAATAAATAACATTACTAAAACTAAATAAATAACATTACTAAAACTAAATAAAAAACATTACTAAAACTAAATAACAAAAGTTCTGTTACATAAATTGACAAAACATATTCATATAACAGTTCATGCAAAATTTAGTATATCATCTTCAGCCCCTATGATTGCCGGAGGTTGGGCTCATTTAGTATTAATTATACCGACAAGAGAAAGATATGTAGATCCAGCCCAGATGGTGTTTTTCTCGCTTTCGTATATTTGGCTGACAAGCATATTATCGTGTAGCGCAAGTTTCTCAACAAATCTGGCGTGCAACGACATGGAGTACCTACAGAAGGGTAGAACATCGGCATTTTCATAGACGTAACTATTTGAAAATCGTTTTATGAAATTTTCATAATTTTTTCCGATGCATTTTCTTAGGATTTTCCGTTCAAATATCTCCAATTCTTTGGCTACTATAAGAGATATAGTAAACCAGATTGGGGTTTCCTGTTAAGGTTTGTTGGTTTTTTGTTTCATTCCATAAAATGTATTTTTTGTTTTTGTAACAGACATTTATATCTAAAGAATGAGCCAAATACATAATTGCTTTAGTGCCGCTACTTTTGAATAGGTGGCGCTAAATTAACTAAAACAATACCCTGCCCCTACTTTTGAATAGATGGCGCAGAATCACATTAAAACTATATCCTGCCCCATGGCGATATGTCCTTGGATTTGGCTTTCAATTAATTTATTTACCAGAAATATTAAATTAACTACATACTTTAAATTATAATGCATTCAGATATTGCTAGTAGACTTATTACATAATTTTGAAGTCAATTTTTCAAATGTTTGACGTAATAAAAGCATTTCTTTCACATTTTTATGTCAAAAGAGAAATTTTCATAGAGGAAAATAGTATTTTTTTTTTATTCCATTTGGATTTTTGAGAATTGAGGGATTGGCAAATGTATATTTATGTTAATTTTTTCTTTTATAGAAAAATACACATGAATAAAGTGCAATATTGTGCTCTTAAACATTTAAATGAATATTGATTTAAAAAATTAAGGTATAATATGTACATAAAACATATTTTTTATAGTTTTGTTTTATGTTACGAAGAAAATAGAAAATCAATAATACTGCATATTGTAGCACAATATGGCTAATGGAGACTAGCTCTGCAGCAAAATATTCCTAATAGAGAATGCATCCTCTAATGGGCCATCTATTGACAAATAGTTACAACTCATGTTCTTTCTTTAATAAATTAATTTCTTTGCTGTATTCTCTCTATTAGACAAACACACTTCACTTTTTTAAAGAAAGAACATACGTTGCAACTATTTATCAATATGTGGCGCATCAGAAAGTGCATTCTCTCCATTAGGCATTTCAGATGCAGAGCTAGTCCAATTAGCCGGAACAAAATTGAGTATTTGACAAAAACTATGCTTTAAATTGTGTTATTTGTGCAGTCCATGTTTAAAAAAAACTAGTGAAAATGTAAAGGTGCCTCTAAATTGCCCATACAAATTTAGTACAATTTCATAGTAGCGACTGATACATAACATATTTTTTAACAAGTCGCTTTGCAGTAAATATTTTGTATTCACCTCAAACATTTTTCTTTCACCACAAAAAATTTTTTCACCTTAAAAATTTTCTTTCACCTCTAAATTTTTTTTTTTCACCAAAAAATTTTTTCACCTACATAATTTTACTTCAAAAGTTTTTTTATATTATTTGTATCAAAAACAGAAGAGAACAACTTTTTAGGATATTGGTAGAGGGTATTCAAAGATTCGGCACAGCCGAATTTAGCCCTTTTTTACTTGTTTTTTGTTTGTAATTCTCTTAGCAGATTTCTTGCATTACTATAAACCATTTTATTATTTTAATAAAAATTTTGAAACGAACGTACTAAGATGGTTTATAGTACAATAAAAAGAAATTATTATTTTAATAAAAATTTAAAAACGAACATTCTAATTTCTTTTTATTGGTTTTATAAAATTAAAATGTAAAAACCAAAATCGTTAATAAGGAAAGGAGATACTGGAGAGTAAAGAATCTCTCCGGTATTATTTATACTAAAATAAATATAACAGTTTCTGCAGTCACCGTCGTACTTCGATACTTTGGGCGCATTTTCTCTCATAACAATAACCGTTGCATGTCACGTTCTTATTCTGGGTCGACACATGAAATATTTTTCAACTTCTGTATTTTTCAAATTTCAATTTTAAAGGAATAGAAAGTTTAAAACTAAAACACCCAGAGAAAGGTTAAAGTGTCCTCTTTAACGCTGTATATACTTTTGTATTGATCTGGACCCGTCCGTAAATCACATTATGGCAAAGTCTTTACACTTTACTTTCCGTTAAATTTTTGTAGTAACATAATATATGTAAGTTTCTCCGAGAAAAGGGACTTAGTGTGTCAAAAAACGGGTTTGGAATTAAGAGTGGATTCTGGTACCTAAAATGGTGTAGAATAGGATGAAATGATATATCTTCAACGGATTCCTCCAATTCGGATATAATATTGGATTCGAAAACATCATTCAAATAACTTCGTTTTGCAGTAAATCCTGAAGTATTACCACCGACACTTTCAGGTAACGTCATATCGATCTCATCATCGCCATAAACCGAGTCCAGTCTTTTTAAATCATCATCAAAACTGTCAGAAATATCCATTTTTACAAAAATTACTTCAAATTTACATCAGCTTAGTAACAAAATTACAAAAGAACCAAAATTGCAAAACCACTTTTGAGATATTGATAACACTCGTTATACAGTTGGCACAAGACTGAAGCGTCACTTTTTTCTTTTCCTTTCTTATAGTTATTTTTACAATGTTCTTCGTATTAGTATACGCACATCAACCCTTTGCTGAGAGCGAACAGATAGCAGCAATAGCAAAGGTATTGTCAAACTAAAAGCGAAAAAAATACGTCAGCACATAGGCATGACGTCACCAAAGTCGGCACCCAAAACTAACCATACCAAATCGCATCTCCCAACTGAAGGTGTGTTTACAGTAATAATGCGTTATGAAACTTTAAATGCGTTTTTCTCAAAACTTCATTTTCGCACAATAGGTCTCTTTTCTCGGAGAAGTTCACATATGTATTTGTACTTCTCTTAACAGTTGTGACTCGGGAAATTATCTCCAGAAAACATTTTTATACCTGGCCGAACGAGACAACGACAAATTGATTTGAAAATCATACTGCTATAAAAAATGTATTTCTAAAATACAATCTTTCCAGAAGGCAAAAACTCAACGATGTAAATTTTGAAATGCTTGTGTTACGAAAAGCTAACAGTAAATAATATTATATATTTAAATGTTTAATAAATATTTGAAGCAAATACTTCAATTTATTTTATTAAAAAATATTATATATGGTTTTATTTTTAAAAGAAAAATTGAATGAAACACAATAAATTTTTACTGATACTGAAATTTAGTTTCAGTTTGCATTACCAGTACATTTTGGTGGAGGGAATTCAAAGATTCGGCACAGCCTTTTTTACTTGTTTTTGTGTAATTTCATTAAAATTAAACAATTAAAAAAAGATTTAGTTCGGCTGTGCCGAATCTTTGAATACCCATGCAGCAATGTCAAAAAAAGTGTTCTCACTGTTTTTGATTAAATACATTTAAAAAATTGTAGAAGTGAAATTATGGAGGTGAACAAAACTTTTTGAGGTAATAAACTTTTTCGATGTGAAAACAAATTTTGTGGTTGAAAAAATATGAGATAATATATTATGTACCAGTCGCTACAATGAAATTGTACTAAAATACACCAATTTGTATGGAAAATTTAGAGTTACCTTCACATTTTCACTCATAACTTTTTAACCGCTGGACCGATTTTGCTCGGTCGCTGAGCGGGATCGTGTCGCTTCAAATAAGCGGTTTAAAAAGGTGGGGTTGGTAGCGTCGGTTAATGTAAAGGGTCGTTATTGCCAGGGTTCACTCGGAAATCACCGTGAACGAGTTCATGGGTGATTTATATGAGATGAATCTGCGGCAAGCAATGACCCCGGATGCCTTTAAGAAGGGCATTAAAATGGTGAGTCGACCGTGGAACGTGAAGGCTGGTGGAGCAGTCGATGTCGTTCTGGAGGGCAGTGGCGCTGCCATGGAAGGCCTCTTGGACACTGAACGTTGATACATCAAGTGGTTCAGTTTCCGCGTGCAGCGCGCTGAGGTGGTGCCAGACCGCTTCTGTTGCCTTGGTTTTGACCACCGCGTTAAAGACTGTCGGTCACGTGAGGACGTTTGTCGTCGGTGTGGCCAAAGTGATTATGTGGCATCAGGTTGCACCAATCCGGTGAATTGTCGCGATTGTGCATTTAGGGTAAGCCGTTTGGGCAATGTATGATGTCGGAGGCTTGTCCAACGTATGCTGCAATGGTTGCGCATTGAATATGGCTGACATACGCATCTGTCAGCTAAATTTTATGCATTCGTTTGCTGTTATGTGTGAGTTGGGTGTGACTGTCCGCAAGTGGGACAACAGATATGCCTTGGTACTAGAACCCTATTCGTCTCGGCACAATTTTTACCAAAAAAAAAATATATAATTTAGTAAATTTTTTCTTATTTATGTTACATCCTACAAATTACAGAATATTAAAAAATTTTTGTAGCTAATTTCAGAAATTTTTTAAGACCGATTTGTTGAAATTAGCAAAAAAAAAAATACTAGTTTTAAAAAAGTGCATATTGAAGGAAATTTCATTTCTAATAATTAAAACTTATGCTTACAAATTCAAATTGCCTTAACCCTCTAATGCCCAAGGCCGCTTAAAAGCGGTCTTCGGATCTTCAGTATCTTTTGATTAAATAACAATATATTATTAAATATTTTTATATCGATAGAAACATAATAAACTACTTTCTACGCCTTCAAACGTATTTTCTTGAGTGAGCGACGTCAAAGCGTTAAGGATGTAAAGTTAAACTTTCGAAAAAATTAACTTTTTTAAACAGAAAAAAGTAATATTATTGACAATAACAAAACTAGTCTGGGGTCCCAATTTGTAAAATGAGTTATTATTTTTTATCCAGGACACACAGGCTACCGTCAGGACACGGTTTACAGATATCTCTCTAACTCCGTTTAAAGACCGGTTTTTGGTGTGTTTACCGGGTTTTCGCCGGTTTTTTTGGACTTTTGTCGGTTTTTTGCCGTTTTCTGTGGTTTAGCTGTATTTACCGTCGGTTGCGGTGCTTTGGCCTATTTTTCGTGCCTGTTACGCCTGTTTTTGCTGCCTTAGACCGGTTTTTTACGTATTTTTTGCTCTTTTCCTGTTGACGACTTGCATTCTTTTGGTTATCGATTTTGATTTTTTGAATTTTGTTCGTCATGCCGCCGGCTGGAAAGCCGAAAACAGGGTTGAGGAGCGACAGGGACACCCCGTCGGGCAGTGCATCGGAGAGCATGATGTTGCCGCCCGCTAGTGCTAAGAAGATGAGGCACACTGATAGCGATAGTGAGGAAGAAGTTGCCGACAAAAGGTATAAACCTGGCTCGCCGTTGGCCAAGAGGGCTGCTGCTGTAAGGGCCGTGGCAACTAAGGCTGCTGCGGAAAGGGCAGAGGTTGAGGCTGCAAGGGCTGCTGCCGCTGCTGCACTTGAGGTCGTCGACACGGTGACGACTGAGACGGAGAGTGGTCTGGTGGTTAGGGAGAAGATGAAGAAGCGTGGTAGGGTGGCTGGTGGTGCGGCTGCTGGGGTTGTTGACGTTGGTGAAGGTGTTGATAAGAGGGCTGTTAATGAGATGAAGGCGATTACGGTTGCTATTACTGATGCTCTGATCACGGGTAATGTTGTAGGTGATACTTTGAAGAAGGTTTTGGGACATAAGGCTGATTATGAGGTGCTGTTGATGGGTTTGATGTTGGAGAACGAGCGTCTGAGGGGCAGGCTGGAGGGCCATGTTGCCCCAACTGAGCGAGCTGGTGCCAGGACGGCCGTGCGGGTCCCTGTGGAGTCGGTTCCTGTGACTAGGACCTTGCCCAGGGTGATATCGAGGCCTGTGGAGACCTGATCGGTTGTGGTGAAGGGTGTGACCTCTAAGCAGGTTAAGGAGAAGGTCTTGGAGGAGGTGGGACCCACTTTGGGGGTGCGCCCTGTGAAGAATGGCGGCGTGGTGATCCGTACACCGTCAGTGGCTGAAAGAAGGAGAATGCTAAGTTTGCTGAATGTGGACTCGAGGTGTCGGTGAGCGACAAGCTGTGCCCGAAAATTGTGGTCCAGAGGGTTCACAGGCAGATTACCCCGGATGAGTTCATGGAGGGACTCTATGAGTTGAATTTAAAGGGGGAGATGTCGATGGAGGCATATAGGAAGGCGGTAAGACTCTCGAGTCCACCCTGGGTTGGTGGTGATGGGGAGGTGAATGAGCTCTTGGAGTGTACACAGGCGGTTGCGGAACATTTGCGCAGGACGGGCGTGTACAACCGCTGGTTCAGGTTCCTGGTGAGGGTCAGGACGCTGTGCTCTGTTGCTATAGGTGCCTTGGCTTTGACCATATGGTGCGCGACTGTCGGCTGGCCGAGGACGTCTGTCGTCGCTGTGGGGCGTCTGGGCACACTGCTGCGCGGTGTATGAATGACGTGAATTGCCGGAATTGCGCGTTCAAGGGACTGCCATCGGGTCGTTTTATGATGTCTGACGCCTGTCCTGTATATGCGGCTAGGGTTGCGCGGATGAGTGCTCGTCATTAATATGGAGGTCACTACGGTACTACAGCAGAACCTTCAAAGGTCGTATGCGGCAACGTGTGCGCTCGGTCAGGCGATGCGGCGTCGGGGTGCTCCTTTTGCTTTGTTGCGGGAGCCTTCCTTTTCGAATGGCCGTGTCAGGGGGAATGCGAGTCTTCCCGAACATACCGGGAAACTCGGCAATAGTTGTGGACGATACGGACATTGACTGTACTGTGGTGAGCTGTACGAGATGGGGGGTCTGCATCTCTGCTGAAGGACGTTTTGGGCGGCTGCTTATTTGTAGCATTTACTGTAGATTTAGCAGCCCATTGGATCGTTATATACAGCTCACCTATTATCCTTGGCCTAGACGCAAATGCTTTCTCTCCTATGTGGTTCAGTAAGATGTCCAGGAATGTTCCTGGACATCAGAACTACGTACGAGGAGTATTGCTAGGCGAATGGCTGGTCGCCAAAGGTGCTTCGGTCTTTAACGAGGCTAGTGATTTATACACTTTTGACGGTCCAATGGGTGCTAGCGACATCGACGTAACAATTGCTAATTGGGTCGCCATGACGTACTTCGAGTTTAGGTGGAGGGTGTGTGATGGTGATGGGGTAAGCGACCATAATCTCATTGAGATTAAGGTTGCTTACCACAGACTGGCTAGGTCGATGGTGCCTCCACGTCGTTGGCGGCTTGATAACGCGGACTGGATGAATTATGCTAACTGTATTAGGGCGGTTGCGTTAATGCAGCCATTAGACGAGTTTAGGGCTCTGAGCTTGGACGACAAGGTGGGGCAGGTAGGTCTGTGGATGTGCGCGGTCAATGGATGCTTTGCTTGGCCGTTGTCGTAGGACAAGGCCAGGCAAGGTCAAGTGGTGGACCAGTGAGCTGGATCTGATGCGGAGGAATGTCCGGCATCTGAGGAAGTTATTCCAGAGGGCCAGGCGTTCTAATGCTGAAGATCTGGCTCAGCGTAGGGCTGACTATCTGTCCTGCCTTAGGGCCTACAAGGGGACCTTGGTCAGGGTCAAAGAGGACGAGTGGAGGACCTTCGTTCGGAAGAACAGGGATGGATGACCCATGGGGTAGGGTCTATCGTTTGTGTAGGGGCAGGAAAGGGCATCTTGAGATTGAGTCTCTCCAGGTTGGCAATGTTAGTTTGTCATCCTGGAGGGACTGCACGTCGCCTTGATGGAAGCCTTCTTCCCAGCCGCGGGGGTTGTTAGCCCTCCCATCATATGGGGTTGGGGGGGGGGGGGGGGGTGGGAAACGGCCCGCCGGGATTGGAAAGATCGGAGGTTGATGAGAGTATCTACCATGTCAGAGGTAGAAAATCGCCAGGTATTTATGGTATGACTGGAGAGATGGCTAAAGCCATCTGGAAGGCCTTACCGGAATACGAGTCAATCTTTGCGAGGAGTGAGGGCTATTTCCCTAGGGCTTGGAAGCTTGCTCGAGTTGTTGTTCTCCTGAAGTCTCCTGATAAGGTGAGGGGTAATCCTCGCTCTTATCGGGGCATCAGCCTTCTTCCAGTACTTGCGAAAGTTCTGGAGAGGATTATGGTGTCTCGACTGAAGGAGTGCAGCAATGTGAGCAACTCCGAGTACCAGTTTGGATTTAGAGATGCGTGGCTGCACGTAAAGCGTAGTGCAGTTGGCTCCTCTGCCAAGTATGTCTTAGGCGTCTATATAGATTTCAAAGGTGCGTTTGACTATCTCTTGTGGGGCGTGGTTCTCGACAGGCTACGTAATGTTGGCTGTCGGGTACTAGCCCTCTGGGAGAGCTACTTCTGCGACAGGAAAGCTTGTGTGGTCGGCGCCAGCGACACTGTCTGGAGGGACGTTGCTCGTGGCTGTCCGCAGGGGTCCATCTGCGGTCCATTTATATGGAACCTAATGATGGATACCCTGTTGAGGCGACTTGAGCGTTCATACAAACTGTGCGCGTATGCGGATGACCTGCTTGTCTTAATTGAAGGACAGTCTCGTGCTGAGCTGGAGAGAAAAGGCGAGGAGGTCATGCGAGACGTAAATGAGTGGGGCCAGCAAGTTGGTGTTGATGTGTCGGTGGAGAAAACTGTGATGATGCTTCTGAAAGGCAGGTTATCACAGGGTCGTCCGCCACTCATTCGGTCTGGTGACGTAAGTGTCAGGTACGTGACTGAGGTCAAGTACTTGGAAATTATGATGGGATGAACTTTATGGTTCATATCTCATACGTAGAGGACAAGCTTTCTGCCGTTGTTGGTACCATCAATCGCATACTTCGAAGTGACTGGGGCCTTAGCAGGCGTGCTACTCGCACCATATATGGGGGCTATTTGTTGCTTGCGCAGCTTACGGTGCCCCTGTGTGGTACGAGACAGTTATGTCTGTTGTAGGCAGGAACAAGGTCTTGTAATGTCAGAGGGTGGCTATGCTCGCTTGCATGCCAGTCTGTCGGACAGTCTCGACGGATGCTCTCCAGGTCTTACTGGGTGTAGCTCCCCTTGACTTGGAGGTGATACGTCGTGGTATCATCTTCAAAATCAAGAAGGGGCTACCACTTCTGGCGTGTGATTGGCTTTCTGCTGATGACTTGGTATATGATAGAGATCTCGGCCGGATCAAGGCGCTTTTGGATGGGCGCGTCGTATCTGCCTGGCGTGATAGGTGGGATTTGAGGGAAAATGGCAGGGTTGCGTATGAATTCATACGTGATCCTGTCTTCGTACGTGATCGGCCAGACTTTGGTTAGGAGCGGTACTCATATGCTCATGCATATGGGGGCGTTGGTTGGCGCATTGTACTCACCCGGTGACGCGGTCACCGTGGTGTTGGGCCATACTGGCGGGTACCTACGATAATCGCCTGTCGCATCTGTCCCTATCCTCACACTCACTCTCAGTTGAATTGCCGAGTAGTAAAGACGTGTTTTTTTCTAAACGGTTTATTTATTGTGAGTAAGATAAAAGTAAAGTGTGTGTATACATATTTTGTATACAGAAGACTTTGAAACATTTTTAGTTTTTGAGACTCCGCTGACCAAAGGTGTCTCAAGGGCAAACTCCGGCGTGAAGGTCAGATTTTCGTCGGAATTTTTTGGTATTGCCACAGTGCGGGGTGGCAGGTATTAGTCGGTAAGGTGGTTGTTGCTATGTCGATAACACAGAACACTTTCGGAAGGTATTGCAGTTCATTTCCGGTTTATAACGGTCTTTTGTCGGCAAGGCCGTTCGTTTCCGGTCGGTATTGCATTTTGCTTTCAGGTTATAATGGTATTTTGCCGGTAAGGCAGTTCGTTTCCGGACGGCAAATCAGTACGGTTCCTGTTTACCGGACGTTTAGTCAGTAAAACAGTTAATTTCCAGTTTGAGACTCGTTTCCGGTCTGCTGTTTCCGGTTTCCTGCTTCGGGCTGTTGCTTCTTATTTCCCTTTTTATTGTTGACGACCTTGCTTTATTACCAATTTTATTGATTTTTGCTGATTGTATCGGATTTACGCTTTCGTATGCCTCCGGCTGGCAAAAGGAAGGGCGACACACTGAAAGCGAGGTGACGAGCACCGAGGAGACGGACGTGAGTAGGGGTAAGCAACCCAAGGTCGGCTCCCCGAAGTCAAAGCGTGCTTCTGCTGCTTCTGTTGCTGCTACTGCTGTTGTTTCGATGGCTGATGACCCGGTGGAGTCGGGCGAGCCTGTGGTTACTCCTACGGAACGGAGATCTAGGCGTTCCAAGGTTGGGCCTACACTGGGCGTTCGGGTCCATGGTGTGAACCCTACTAGGGACGGCGGTGCTTTTATCCGTACCCCGTCGTTGGCTGAGCGGGAGAAGATCGCCGCCAACACTAAGTTTGCGAAGGTTGGCCTGGAAGTATCCGTTTCGGATAAATTGGGTCCTAAGGTAGAGGTGCAGCGCGTTCATACGGAGATTCCGCCTGAAGAGTTCATGACGGAGCTGTACGAGATGAACCTCAAAGAGAAGATGACGCTGGAAGCGTATAAAAGGTCGGTGCGACTGGCCAGTAGCCCTTGGAAGAAGGGTTGGCGGCCAGACTAACGTGCTGTTGGAGGTCACGGAGAAAGTAAAGGATCACTTGTTGGGCCACGGAGCCTACATTAAGTGGTTCCGATTTCTGGTGCGCTCGCGGGATCCAGTAATGGCGTGCTATAGGTGCCTCGGTTTTGATCACCGGGTCAGGGAGTGCCGGATGAAGGAGAGTGTGTGCCGGCGGTGTGGTGTGGCTGGCCATGAGGGTTTAGAGTGCCCGATGCGTTGCAGGAACCGTGCGTTCAAGGGCTTCCTGCGGACCATCTGATGATGACCGCGGCGTGTCCCGTGTACGCGGCAATGGTTGCTAGGGCGAATGCTAGGCACTAGATATGGAGGGCTTCATTGTTCTACAGCAGAATCTGCAAAGGGCGTACGCGGCGACGTGCGAGTTGGGACAAGCGATGCGGCGTCGTGGGGCCCCGTTTGCTCTTGTGCAGGAGCCTTATTTCGTGGATGGTCGTGTCAGGGGATTGCCGGGGGGTATGCGTGTCTTCGCGAATTCGCTTGGTGACTCGGCAGTTGTGGTCGATCGTGACGACCTTGACTGTACTGTCGTTGATTGTGGCAGTTTAGGTGTCTGCGTTTCGGTAGAGGGCGGTCTTGGCAGGGTGTTTTGCAGGTGAAAAGTTGTCCGAGAGTGAGGTGGCTTTGCCATCGCCCCTGTGAAAGCTACGGTTCAACAAGTGCCTCCTCGTGGTTTCACCTGGGCAACGGTTATAGGATAGTTTACGCAATGGTTACGTTGGTGGCTATCTTATAAACGGCTAATGATCAAGGCTATTTGCGGGTCTTGGGGGCTGCCATCCCTCTTGACCTTTAAAAAATTTGGTCACAATAATGAAAATAATATAGCCTCTAATAACTTAAATACGACTCGGTCAACGCGCTTACACCCGCGTTTATGATAACGCGGGTGTAAGCGATCACAACCTTGTTGTGATTCGTGTCAGTTGTCGCATGAGCGCTGGTGTGGTGGTGCCTTCTCGGAGGTGGCGCCGGTGTGATGTTGACTAGGTGAACTACTCAGACTGTGTTAGGGCGGCTGCATTAGTGCAGCCAATTGAGCAGTTTGGTGTTATGTCGGTTGACGACCAGGTCAGCAGATTGGATCAGTGGATGTGCTCAGTGAATGATGCAGGCCGTGGTCTTTTGGCGCGGCCGAGCAAGGTCAAGTGGTGGACCCGTGAGCTGGTGTCTTTGAACAGAATTTCCATTTATAGGACTTCCATGAGCATTCACCCTTGCAAATTGGGTTCATCTTATAGGTCTAAGTTTATCGGAAGTCTCTTCAGAACTGTTCCCAGGATAATACAAAACGAAACAAGTTTACGTGCAGGCGCCCTTGAGAAATGGGTCCATCTTATGGCCTCCCCGAGAGCAAGTTGATCGCTAATACCTTTTGATATGTTTCCAGGAGAGCACAAAACGAAATAAGTTTCCGTACAGGCACAATTCAAACGTTTTCATATAAAGGGCATCCATGATACTACATCCCCGAGAAGTGGAATCATTTTATCGGTCTCCCCGAGCGATGTAATCTTATCCAAAGTTCACAGGAATCTCTTCCAGGAAAGCAAAGAAGGCAGTTCGCACTCTTACGTACACTAAAAATAAAAATGCAGACATTTAAATTAAAAAGTTATGGTTAATTGTTATAACTCATATTTAATCAATATCAAATTGATATACATATGCAAGTAGAGAAATAGCCTGTTCCTCGATCTCGAACGAAAAACTAGTCGAACGAAAGCAAGTCACTCGAATTCGAATCAATTTGGGTTTCTCTATTTCGAAAGCCTTCGATCGACTTGACTTACGTGTGTCAATTTTTGTTTCTTACGCATTTACAAATCACAGATGCCAGATCATATATTTTGAGTATTTGTTACAATTTTCTTTAAAAGTAGCAAAAATACTACTAAACTGCTTAAAGACAAAAACAACCCTGTTTAACAGTGATCAGCTGTATATGACAAATGAAATAATAAGCAAATCAATTTTTATTTGAGAATGTGTTTATTTTTAAAAATGTTTGTTATCGATTGGTTGTGGGTAAGATTGATAATCGGAAAGCTTTTTTGTTGCTGTTGTCTGTTCGGTGCGGTCACTGCTCTTGTAAAATAAAAGATGTAAAATAAAAAAATGTAAATATGAGCTGCTTGGGGCAAACGTAAGTCACACACTTATCTTTTACACACTTATCTTTTACCACTCAGCAACAGCGTAATAGGGGGTGAAACGGAGTTTAGTTTTCTGGTAAAATTTTCCTCCTCTGCAGAAAATTTGTTTGCTCCGAACACCAGAGTCCCTCTGGCAAAATCAGGCCTTTCTTCCATATAAAATACATGCGTCTTCGGCTGGTCCATTGTTGATTTTTTTAACCTAAAATTTAAAATTCTTAATAAACTATAAAAAATTATATTATTTTGTACTTACCTTTTGTTATCCATTGCTTTTTTACTTCATTTTGCTATTAAAAATATCAAATATATATTTACTCGACAAAAAAATAGCAAGTGACTGATTTTGACATTTGCGTTCGAGCTGTTCGAAATAGAGAAACCAAATTTTGTATGAAAACAGTTACGTTTTCAATCGACTTGTCGTTCGAGTCATCGTTCGCATAGAAATAGAGTTAGTGAAACCCAAATCAGTTTTCTTTCGACTAGAAAGCGAACGAACGTGTTCTTTCGAAATAGAGGAACAGGCTATAAGTTAAAAATAGTAACTAACAACACAGCGTAAAGTACACAAATGTATAGCTTACAAAAAAAGCACATACATACACAGTAGAAACCAAAGCATGTATTTTGGGTGTACGTAAGCGTACTGCCTTTTTTGCTTTCTTGAAAACAGCTCTGAAGAGATTCCTGTAAACTCTGGACAGGAATATCCCTCGGGAAGACCTTTAAAATGGACCTACTTCTCACAGGCTTAGTCCCATGGCGGCCCATAAAAAAACATTTAATTTTCGCCTGTACGGAAACTTATTTCGTTTTGTGCTCTCCTGGGAGCAGTTCTGAAGGGATTTCCAAAAAACTGGGACATCATTTTATCTCTCGGGGAGACCTATAACATGGATCCACTTCTCAAGGGCGTATTCCCATGGGACCCTTTAAGTCAAAAAACGTTTATATTTCGCCTGTACGGAAATTTAATGACAACAAAATCTACTTGTATTTATGTACATATATTAAGGGAATTTAAGTTTGTAAGTTTTGCTAAATTTAACAAACCAGTTTTCAAAAATTTTTTTAACAAAAAAAAAAAAACAGTTGACATTTATGTTTCGATGACACCCGCGTCGTAACTATGACTCTCTTAAGGTATGCAAATGTCTCATCATCACTTAAGTGACACGCATGAATGGATTAACGAGATTCCCACTGTCCCTATCCTCAGACTCTCAGTTGAATTGTTGAACAGTGAAGACGTGTTTTTTCTGCGTAACAGATTTTTGTGAGAATTAAAAGTAAAGTGTGTGTGTGTATACAAGTACTGTATACACAAGACAATAAAACATTTTTTAAGTTTTTGAGACTCCGCTGACCAAGGTGTCTCAAGGGCAAAGTCCGGCGCGAAGGTCAAATTCCGTCGGCGTTTGTTGGTGCTGCCACAGTGCGGTGTGGCAGGTATATAATCGGTAAGGCGGTGGACACTTTTTCGATAACACAGTGCGCGTCTGTCGGTAACACAGAGCACTTCCGGTTTTATAACGGGTTTGTCGATAGGGCAGTTCGTATCCTGTCGGTACTGCAGTGTGTTTCCGGCCAACGGTATTTTTTGTCGGTAACGCGGTTCAGTTCCGGTTGGTACTTCCGTTTCCTGTTTCCGGTTTGTTTTTACTTCCGGTTTCGGTTAGCTGTTTCCTGTTGGTTGTTTCCTGTTTCCAGTTTCATATTGCCGGTTTCCTGTTTCCGGTTGGTTGTAGCCAGTTTGCTTGCGCACTTCTGGTTTTTGGGTACGCTTTGCTATGCCTCCGGCTGGCAAGAGAAAGGGCGATAGGCCTAAGGGAGACGCGTCTGATGTGACGACGGATGAGGTGCGTCGCGTGATGGTGTCGCTGCCTAGGTTGCGACACACTGAAAGTGAGGTGTCGAGCACAGAGGAGACCGACGTGAGTAGGGGTAAGCGGCCCAAGGTCGGCTCCCCGAAGTCGAAGCGTGCTGCTGCTGTTGTTCCGATGGCTGATGACCCGGTGGAGTCGGGCGAGCCTGTAGTTACTCCTACGGAACGGAGATCGAGGCGTTCCAGGGTGGCTGGTGTTGGACGTAGGTGGTGGCGCGCGGAGTGTTGCAGCAGTGTGCCAGGTATGAGGTTTTGCTCATGAGGCTTCTCGCTGAGAATGAGAGGCTTAGGGGGCGGCTTGAGGGTTTTCCTGTTGGTGGTGTTTCTGGGGTGTCCGGAGGTGCTGCCACTACACCCATGATGCCCCCCCCTGCGGCTACTGCTGTGCGCGCTGTTCCTGCGGCTTTCCCGGGGTTGCCGAAACCTGTGGAACCCTACTAGGGACGGCGGTGCCGTTATCCGTACCCCGTCGTTGGCTGAGCGGAAGAAGTTCGCCGCCAACACGAAGTTTGCGGAGGTATCCGTTTCGGATAAGTTGGGTCCGAAGGTAGTGGTGCAGCGTGTTCACACGGAGATTCCGCCTGAGGTGTTCATGACGGAGCTGTATGAGATGAACCTCAATGAGAACATGACGCTGGATGCGTTTAGAAGGTCGGTGCGACTGGCCAGTAGCCCTTGGAAGAAGGGTGATGGCGGCCAGACTAACGTGGTGTTGGAGGTCACGGAGAGGGTGAAGGACCACTTATTGGGCCACGGGGCCTATATTAAATGGTTTAGATTTCTGGTGCGCTCGCAGGATGCGGTAATGGCGTGCTATAGGTGCCTCGGATTTGATCACCGGGTCAGGGAGGGCCGGATGAAGGAGAATGTGTGCCGGCGGTGTGGTGTGGCTGGCCATGAGGGTTTTGAGTGCCCGAACCCGATGCGTTGCAGGAACTGTGCGTTCAAGGGGCTTCCTGCGGACCATCTTATGATGACAGCGGCGTGTCCCGTGTACGCGGCAATGGTTGCTGGGGCGAATGCTAGGCACTAGATATGGAGGGCTTCATTGTTCTACAGCAGAATCTGCAAAGGGCGTACGCGGCGACGTGCGAGTTGGGACAAGCGATGCGGCGTCGTGGGAACCCGTTTACCCTGGTGCAGGAGCCTTATTTCGTGGATGGTCGTGTCAGGGGATTGCCGGGGGGTATGCGTGTCTTCGCGAATTTGCTTGGTTACTCGGCAGTTGTGGTCGATCGTGACGACCTTGACTGTACTGTCGTTGATTGTGGCAGTTTAGGTGTCTGCGTTCCGGTAGAGGGCGGTCTTGCCAGGGTACTGTTGTGCAGCGTTTACTGCAGATTTGGTACTCCAGTTGATACGTGCTTAGGGTATACGGATATGGTATTACTACTTGCGAGTAATTCACCTATTATCCTTGGCTTAGACGCAAACTGGTGAGCTGGATACGATGCGGCGGAACTTCAGGCGTCTCAGAAGGCGTTTCCAGGGAGCTAGGCGTTTCAATGCTGACGATCTCTCAGCGTAAAGCTGTATATCTGTCTGGCCTGGCAGCATTGTACTAATACAGTGTGAAGAACACCGTCGGTTTAGGTCATTATGACAGGTACTGACGTAAAACCCTTCGACTTCTGTTCCTATCCTCACTCTCAGTTGAATTGTCGTGAAGTAAAGACGTGTTTCTTCATTTTTAATTTTTGAGACTCCGCTGGCCAAAGGTGTCTCAAGGGCAACCTCCGAGGCGAAGGTCAAATTTCCGTCGGCATTTGTTGGTGTCTTTGAACAGAATTTCCATTTATAGGACTTCCATGAGCATTCACCCTTGCAAATTGGATTCATCTTATAGGTCTTAGTTTATCGGAAGTCTCTTCAGAACTGTTCCCTGGAGAATACAAAACAAAACAAGTTTACGTGCAGGCGCCCTTGAGAAGTGGGTCATCTTATGGCCTCCTCGAGAGCAAGTTTATCGCAAATACCTTTCTTTGAATGTGTTTCCAGGAGAGCACAAAACAAAATAAGTTTCCGTACAGGCACAATTCAAACGTTTTCATATAAAGGGCATCCATGAGACTACGCTCGCTCGGTCTCCCCGAGCGATATAATCTTACCCGAAGTTCACAGGAATCTCTTCCAGGAAAGCAAAGAAGGCAGTTCGTACACCAAAAATAAAAATGTACAAATTTAAAAGTTATGGTTTATTGTTATAACTCATATTTAATCAATATCAAATTGATATACATATGCAAGTAGAGTAAGTTAAAAATAGTGACTAACAAAAAACATTTAATTTTCGCCTGTACGGAAACTTATTTCGTTTTGTGCTCTCCTGGGAGCAGTTCTGAAGAGATTTCCAAAAAACTAGGACATCATTTTATCTCTCGGGGAGACCTATAACATGGATCCACTTCTCAAGGGCGTATTCCCATGGTACCCTTTAAGTCAAAAAACGTTTATATTTCGCCTGTACGGAAGTTTAATGACAACAAAATCTACTTGTATTTATGTACATATATTAAGGCAATTTAAGTTTGTAAGTTTTGCTAAATTTAACAAACCAGTTTTCAAAAATTTTTTTAACAAAAAAAAACGACATTTATGGTTTGATGACACCCGCGGTCGTAACTATGACTCTCTTAAGGTATGCAAATGTCTCATCATCACTTAAGTGACACGCATGAATGGATTAACGAGATTCCCACTGTCCCTATCCTCACTCTCAGTTGAATTGTTAAACAGTGAAGACGTGTTTTTTTTTTTTTCTGCGTAACAGATTTTTGTGAGAAGTAAAAGTAAAGTGTGTGTGTGTGTATACAAGTACTGTATACACGAGACAATAAAACATTTTTTAAGTTTTTGAGACTCCGCTGACCAAGGTGTCTCAAGGGGAAAGTCCGGCGCGAAGGTCAAATTCTGTCGGCGTTTGTTGGTGCTGCCACAGTGCGGTGTGGCAGGTATATAATCGGTAAGGCGGTGGACACTTTGTCGATAACGCAGTGCGCGTCTGTCGGCAACACAGAGCACTTCCGGTTGTAACGGGTTTGTCGGTAAGGCAGTTCGTATCCTGTCGGTGCGGCAGTGCGTTTCCGGCCAACGGTAGTTTTTGTCGGTAACGTGGTTCAGCTCCGGTTGGTATTTCCGTTTCCTGTTGCCTGTTTCCGGTTTGTTTTTGCACTTCCGGTTGACTACTTCCGGTTCCGGTTAGCTGTTTCCGGTTTTCGGTTTCCTGTTTCTTGTTTCCGGTTTCCTGTTTCCGGTTGGTTGTATCCAGTTTGCTTGTGCACTTCTGGTTTTTGGATAAGTTTTGCTATGCCTCCGGCTGGCAAGAGAAAGGGCGATAGGCCTAAGGGAGACGCGTCTGATGTGACGACGGATGAGGTGCGTCGCGTGATGGTGTCGCTGCCTAGGTTGCGACACACTGAAAGTGAGGTGTCGAGCACAGAGGAGACCGACGTGAGTAGGGGTAAGCGGCCCAAGGTCGGCTCCCCGAAGTCGAAGCGTGCTGCTGCTGCTTCTGTTGCTGCTGCTGCTGTTGTTCCGATGGCTGATGACCCGGTGGAGTCGGGCGAGCCTGTAGTTACTCCTACGGAACGGAGATCGAGGCGTTACAGGGTGGCTGGTGTTGGACGTAGGTCTGATATTTGCGTGGAGGACTTGAAGGAGGTCACTAACGGCCTTATGGGGCTGGTCCTGGTGGATGGTGTTGATCAGGTGGTGGCGCGCGGAGTGTTGCAGCAGTGTGCCAGGTATGAGGTTTTGCTCATGAGGCTTCTCGCTGAGAATGAGAGGCTTAGGGGGCGGCTTGAGGGTGTTCCTGTTGGTGGTGTTTCTGGGGTGTCCGGAGGTGCTGCCACTACACCCATGATGCCCCCCCTGCGGCTACTGCTGTGCGCGCTGTTCCTGCGGCTTTCCCGGGGTTGCCGAAACCTGTGGAGACATGGTCGGTGGTGGTTAGGGGCAAAGGTGTTTCGTCCGGTGATGTTGTGAAGAAGGTTGTAGGCGAGGTTGGGCCTACACTGGGCGTTCGGGTCCATGGTGTGAACCCTACTAGGGACGGCGGTGCCGTTATCCGTACCCCGTCGTTGGCTGAGCGGGAGAAGATCGCCGCCAACACGAAGTTTGCGGAGGTTGGCCTGGAGGTATCCGTTTCGGATAAGTTGGGTCCGAAGGTAGTGGTGCAGCGTGTCCACACGGAGATTCCGCCTGAGGAGTTCATGACGGAGCTGTATGAGATGAACCTCAAGGGGAACATGACGCTGGATGCGTTTAGAAGGTCGGTGCGACTGGCCAGTAGCCCTTGGAAGAAGGGTGATGGCGGCCAGACTAACGTGGTGTTGGAGGTCACGGAGAGGGTGAAGGACTACTTATTGGGCCACGGGGCCTATATTAAATGGTTTAGATTTCTGGTGCGCTCGCAGGATCCGGTAATGGCGTGCTATAGATGCCTCGGATTTGATCACCGGGTCAGGGAGTGCCGGATGAAGGAGAATGTGTGCCGGCGGTGTGGTGTGGCTGGCCATGAGGGTTTTGAGTGCCCGAACCCGATGCGTTGCAGGAACTGTGCGTTCAAGGGGCTTCCTGCGGACCATCTTATGATGACAGCGGCGTGTCCCGTGTACGCGGCAATGGTTGCTAGGGCGAATGCTAGGCACTAGATATGGAGGGCTTCATTGTTCTACAGCAGAATCTGCAAAGGGCGTACGCGGCGACGTGCGAGTTGGGACAAGCGATGCGGCGTCGTGGGGCCCCGTTTGCCCTGGTGCAGGAGCCTTATTTCGTGGATGGTCGTGTCAGGGAATTGCCGGGGGGTATGCGTGTCTTCGCGAATTTGCTTGGTGACTCAGCAGTTGTGGTCGATCGTGACGACCTTGACTGTACTGTCGTTGATTGTGGCAGTTTAGGTGTCTGCGTTTCGGTGGAGGGCAGTCTTGGCAGGGTACTGTTGTGCAGCGTTTATTGCAGATTTGGTGCTCCACTGGATCCGTGCTTAGGGTATATGGGGTATTACTACTTGCGATCACAACCTTGTTGTGATTCGTGCCAGTTGTCGTATGCGCGCTGGTGTGGTGGTGCCTTCTCGGAGGTGGCGCCGGTGTGATGTAGACTGGGTGAACTACTCAGACTGTGTTAGGGCGGCTGCATTAGCGCAGCCAATTGAGCAGTTTGGTGGTATGTCGGTTGACGACCAGGTCAGCAGATTGGATCAGTGGATGTGCTCAGTGAATGATGCACTGCTCGGCCGTGGTCTTTTGGCGCGGCCGAGCAAGGTCAAGTGGTGGACCCGTGAGCTGGATATGATGCGGCGGAACGTCAGGCGTCTCAGGAGGCGTTTCCAGGGAGCTAGGCGTTCCAATGCTGACGATCTATCTCAGCGTAAAGCTGTATATCTGTCTGGCCTGGCCGCGTACAAGGCCATGATTGTTCACGTCAAGGAGGAAGAGTGGAGGGCCTTTGTTCAGAGGAACAGGGATGACCCTTGGGGACGCGTTTATCGTGTCTGCAGGGGGTCTCGGCGCCTTGACATCGACAGCCTCCGGGTTGGCGATACTATGTTGTCAACTTGGAGTGAGTGTGCTGTTGAGCTTCTGGGAGCGTTCTTTCCAGGTGCGGAGACTACCGGCTATCCTCCTCTCATTAGGGAGGTGGTCGGCCCTCCAAGCCTGGATGCTTCGGAGCTGGATAGCAGCGTATGTCAGGTGAGGAGTAGAAAGTCGCCGGGTATTGACGGTATGACTGGAGAGATGTGTAAAAGCATCTGGAAGGCCATACCGGAATACCTGGAAGCAATCTATACGAAGTGTCTGAGTGAGGGCTATTTCCCTAGGGCTTGGAAAATCGCCCGAGTTGTCGTCCTCCTAAAATCTCCCGGTAGAGACAGGAGCAATCCTCGATCCTACCGGGGCATCAGTCTCCTACCAGTACTTGAAAAAGTACTGGAGAGGATAATGGTGACGCGATTGAAGGAGGTCGTCAGTGAGGGTCTTTCCGAGTACCAGTTCGGTTTTAGGGAGGGGAGGTGTGTCGAGGATGCGTGGCTACATGTTAGACGGAGTGTTAGTGGCTCTTCTGGCAGGTATGTCTTAGGCTTGTTCGTTGATTTTAAGGGTGCGTTTGACTACCTCTCATGGAGCACGGTTTTGGACAGGTTACGTGATGTGGGCTGTCGGGAGCTGGCTTTGTGGAGGAGTTACTTTAACGACAGGAAAGCTTGCGTGGTTGGCGCCAGCGACACAGTTTGGCGGGATGTCGTTCGTGGTTGTCCGCAGGGTTCTATCTGTGGTCCATTTATATGGAACCTCATGATGGATCCCCTGTTGAGGCGGCTCGGACGCTCCTATAAGTTGTGCGCATATGCGGATGATTTGCTCATCCTAATCGAAGGACAGTCTCGTGCTGATCTGGAGAGGAAGGGTGAGGAGGTCATGCGTGATGTAAGTGAGTGGGGCAATCATGTGGGTGTTGATGTTGCTAGGGACAAAACCGTTACAATGTTGCTGAAGGGCAAATTGTCGCATGGTCGTCCGCCACTCATTCGGTCTGGTGACTTTAGTCTCAGGTATGTGACTGAGGTCAAATATCTGGGAGTAATGATGGCTGAGAGGATGAACTTTTTAGTTCATCTTTCTTACATTAGGGACAAGCTGAGTGCCGTCGTAGGTAAAGTCAGACGCATCCTTAGGAGTGACTGGGGTCTGAGCAGGCGTGCCACGCGTACCATATATGGCGGGTTATTTGTTGCATGTGCAGCTTATGCTGCGCCTGTTTGGTGCGACGTGGTTACTACTGCTGCGGGCAAAGCCAAAGTATTATCGTGTCAGAGGGTTGCTATGCTCGCCTGCATGCCAGTTTGTCGGACTGTCTCGACAGATGCTCTTCAGGTCTTGCTGGGTGTTGCCCCCCTTGATCTGGAAGTGATGCGTCGAGCCATCATTTTCAGGGTCAAGAGGGGGTTACCGCTTCCCGTTAGTGATTGGCTTTCTGCTGAGGAGTCGGCCTTAGGAGACGTGAGGAGAATTAGGGCTCTGCTGGAGGAGCGTCTAGTGGCGTTCTGGCGGAATAGGTGGACGGCTAGTGCGAAGGGTCGTGCCACGTATGAATTTATACGTGATGCGGCGTTTGTGATGGGTCGCCCAGACTTCGGCTTCGGCCTTAGCCTGGGCTTCTTACTCACAGGGCATGGCTCGCTCAATGCATTTTTGCATCAGAGGGGCCTTGCTGACACATCTGGGTGCCGATGTGGTGGCCCCCTGGAGGACTGGCGGCATGTGCTCCTTGAGTGCCCCTTATACGCGGATATAAGGGACCTTGGCGCTATGGGTGTTGTCCGCACTGGTGGTGTTTGGGACGTCAGTGGGTCACTAGGTAGCGAGACTTCATTTAGGTGTCTAGGCGGTTTTGCCCGTGAGGCATTTAAGAGAAGGTTGCGGCGGGTATAGTTTTCCGGCATTCTTCTGATCGACCATCCGCGAACCTCGGCGTCCGCGAATGTCGCGGTTTTTGTCCGCTCAACGTCGTGTTGTTTGTTGGTGCGTTCCAATGTTGGTGAAGCTGTGGGCTGGTGTTTCCCCCTGTGTGTGGTGTCCGGTGTTGGCTCTACGGCTCTTGGCGTGTCGTGGCGTTCCTCTTGCGAGCCTCCTTCGGGGCGCTCGGGGGGGGAAAGTTGCGGCAATGTATTCGGGCTCGTCCTGTCTGACTCCTGTGGCATTGGGTGATCTGTTGCTAATGTACCTGGTTTTGATTTTGATTTTGCGGTTTTGGTTTTTGTTTGCTGAGTCACTTTGGTGACCTATGGTTACCCGTGAGGGTAACCGTGTTAATTGTTGTTTCTTTTTGTTTGTTCGTGGCGTCTTTGCCGGTGCCACTATATGTGGCCTTTGTGTCGCTCGTGAGGGCGGCTGTTAAACGTTTGTCTTTTGTTGTCTCGTGTGTTGTATGTTATGTGTGTGGCGAGTGTGGGCCACCAGTCCTGGACCGTTTGGGGTCCAACTGGTAGTAGTTTCGGCTACGAAGTCTGACCGGAGACTTTAATCTGGTGCCACGGGTGTCAGGTGCCCCTGGGACTTCGGTTCCAGCCTGACTCTGGTGCGGCCCTTCGGGGAGCTTCGTGGTGGCTGTGGTTTGGACCCAAATCGCGGGGAGAGCGTATGCTCGGTGTGGAGTTGCATTGCAACCGGGTGCCGTGACCCATAGATCGGTAGGAGTTTTAGATGGGCTCCGCTCCAAACCAAGGGGGGGGCCATGCCCAAATGCATGGTCTCAAATTGGTACTCATGTGTAGTTACTGCATATGGGGGCGCTGGTCGGCGCTTTGTACTCACCCAGTGCTGAGGGCACCGTGGAGTTAGGCCTTGTTGGCAGGTATTCACGGGAATCCTTTCACATCTGTCCCTATCCTCAGACTCTCAGTTGAATTGTTGAACAGTGAAGACGTGTTTTTTCTGCGTAACAGATTTTTGTGAGAATTAAAAGTAAAGTGTGTGTGTGTATACAAGTACTGTATACACAAGACAATAAAACATTTTTTAAGTTTTTGAGACTCCGCTGACCAAGGTGTCTCAAGGGCAAAGTCCGGCGCGAAGGTGAAATTCCGTCGGCGTTTGTTGGTGCTGCCACAGTGCGGTGTGGCAGGTATATAATCGGTAAGGCGGTGGACACTTTTTCGATAACACAGTGCGCGTCTGTCGGTAACACAGAGCACTTCCGGTTTTATAACGGGTTTGTCGATAGGGCAGTTCGTATCCTGTCGGTACTGCAGTGTGTTTCCGGCCAACGGTATTTTGTCGGTAACGCGGTTCAGTTCCGGTTGGTACTTCCGTTTCCTGTTTCCGGTTTGTTTTTACTTCCGGTTTCGGTTAGCTGTTGGCTGTTTCCTATTTCCTGTTTCCGGTTTCATATTGCCGGTTTCCGGTTGGTTGTAGCCAGTTTGCTTGCGCACTTCTGGTTTTTGGGTACGCTTTGCTATGCCTCCGGCTGGCAAGAGAAAGGGCGATAGGCCTAAGGGAGACGCGTCTGATGTGACGACGGATGAGGTGCGTCGCGTGATGGTGTCGCTGCCTAGGTTGTGACACACTGAAAGTGAGGTGTCGAGCACAGAGGAGACCGACGTGAGTAGGGGTAAGCGGCCCAAGGTCGGCTCCCCGAAGTCGAAGCGTGCTGCTGCTGTTGTTCCGATGGCTGATGACCCGGTGGAGTCGGGCGAGCCTGTAGTTACTCCTACGGAACGGAGATCGAGGCTTTCCAGGGTGGCTGGTGTTGGACGTAGGTGGTGGCGCGCGGAGTGTTGCAGCAGTGTGCCAGGTATGAGGTTTTGCTCATGAGGCTTCTCGCTGAGAATGAGAGGCTTAGGGGGCGGCTTGAGGGTTTTCCTGTTGGTGGTGTTTCTGGGGTGTCCGGAGGTGCTGCCACTACACCCATGATGCCCCCCCCTGCGGCTACTGCTGTGCGCGCTGTTCCTGCGGCTTTCCCGGGGTTGCCGAAACCTGTGGAGACATGGTCGGTGGTGGTTAGGGGCAAAGGTGTTTCGTCCGGTGATGTTGTGAAGAAGGTTGTAGGCCAGGTTGGGCCTACACTGGGCGTTCGGGTCCATGGTGTGAACCCTACTAGGGACGGCGGTGCCGTTATCCGTACCCCGTCGTTGGCTGAGCGGAAGAAGTTCGCCGCCAACACGAAGTTTGCGGAGGTTGGCCTGGAGGTATCCGTTTCGGATAAGTTGGGTCCGAAGGTAGTGGTGCAGCGTGTTCACACGGAGATTCCGCCTGAGGTGTTCATGACGGAGCTGTATGAGATGAACCTCAATGAGAACATGACGCTGGATGCGTTTAGAAGGTCGGTGCGACTGACCAGTAGCCCTTGGAAGAAGGGTGATGGCGGCCAGACTAACGTGGTGTTGGAGGTCACGGAGAGGGTGAAGGACCACTTATTGGGCCACGGGGCCTATATTAAATGGTTTAGATTTCTGGTGCGCTCGCAGGATGCGGTAATGGCGTGCTATAGGTGCCTCGGATTTGATCACCGGGTCAGGGAGGGCCGGATGAAGGAGAATGTGTGCCGGCGGTGTGGTGTGGCTGGCCATGAGGGTTTTGAGTGCCCGAACCCGATGCGTTGCAGGAACTGTGCGTTCAAGGGGCTTCCTGCGGACCATCTTATGATGACAGCGGCGTGTCCCGTGTACGCGGCAATGGTTGCTGGGGCGAATGCTAGGCACTAGATATGGAGGGCTTCATTGTTCTACAGCAGAATCTGCAAAGGGCGTACGCGGCGACGTGCGAGTTGGGACAAGCGATGCGGCGTCGTGGGGACCCGTTTGCCCTGGTGCAGGAGCCTTATTTCGTGGATGGTCGTGTCAGGGGATTGCCGGGGGGTATGCGTGTCTTCGCGAATTTGCTTGGTTACTCGGCAGTTGTGGTCGATCGTGACGACCTTGACTGTACTGTCGTTGATTGTGGCAGTTTAGGTGTCTGCGTTCCGGTAGAGGGCGGTCTTGCCAGGGTACTGTTGTGCAGCGTTTACTGCAGATTTGGTACTCCAGTTGATACGTGCTTAGGGTATACGGATATGGTATTACTACTTGCGAGTAATTCACCTATTATCCTTGGCTTAGACGCAAACTGGTGAGCTGGATACGATGCGGTGGAACTTCAGGCGTCTCAGAAGGCGTTTCCAGGGAGCTAGGCGTTTCAATGCTGACGATCTCTCAGCGTAAAGCTGTATATCTGTCTGGCCTGGCAGCATTGTACTAATACAGTGTGAAGAACACCGTCGGTTTAGGTCATTATGACAGGTACTGACGTAAAACCCTTCGACTTCTGTTCCTATCCTCACTCTCAGTTGAATTGTCGTGAAGTAAAGACGTGTTTCTTCATTTTTAATTTTTGAGACTCCGCTGGCCAAAGGTGTCTCAAGGGCAACCTCCGAGGCGAAGGTCAAATTTCCGTCGGCATTTGTTGGTGTCTTTGAACAGAATTTCCATTTATAGGACTTCCATGAGCATTCACCCTTGCAAATTGGATTCATCTTATAGGTCTTAGTTTATCGGAAGTCTCTTCAGAACTGTTCCCTGGAGAATACAAAACAAAACAAGTTTACGTGCAGGCGCCCTTGAGAAGTGGGTCATCTTATGGCCTCCTCGAGAGCAAGTTTATCGCAAATACCTTTCTTTGAATGTGTTTCCAGGAGAGCACAAAACAAAATAAGTTTCCGTACAGGCACAATTCAAACGTTTTCATATAAAGGGCATCCATGAGACTACGCTCGCTCGGTCTCCCCGAGCGATATAATCTTACCCGAAGTTCACAGGAATCTCTTCCAGGAAAGCAAAGAAGGCAGTTCGTACACCAAAAATAAAAATGTACAAATTTAAAAGTTATGGTTTATTGTTATAACTCATATTTAATCAATATCAAATTGATATACATATGCAAGTAGAGTAAGTTAAAAATAGTAACTAACAAAAAACATTTAATTTTCGCCTGTACGGAAACTTATTTCGTTTTGTGCTCTCCTGGGAGCAGTTCTGAAGAGATTTCCAAAAAACTGGGACATCATTTTATCTCTCGGGGAGACCTATAACATGGATCCACTTCTCAAGGGCGTATTCCCATGGTACCCTTTAAGTCAAAAAACGTTTATATTTCGCCTGTACGGAAGTTTAATGACAACAAAATCTACTTGTATTTATGTACATATATTAAGGCAATTTAAGTTTGTAAGTTTTGCTAAATTTAACAAACCAGTTTTCAAAATTTTTTTAACAAAAAAAAAACGACATTTATGGTTTGATGACACCCGCGGTCGTAACTATGACTCTCTTAAGGTATGCAAATGTCTCATCATCACTTAAGTGACACGCATTAATGGATTAACGAGATTCCCACTGTCCCTATCCTCACTCTCAGTTGAATTGTTAAACAGTGAAGACGTGTTTTTTTTTTTTTTCTGCGTAACAGATTTTTGTGAGAAGTAAAAGTAAAGTGTGTGTGTGTGTATACAAGTACTGTATACACGAGACAATAAAACATTTTTTAAGTTTTTGAGACTCCGCTGACCAAGGTGTCTCAAGGGCAAAGTCCGGCGCGAAGGTCAAATTCTGTCGGCGTTTGTTGGTGCTGCCACAGTGCGGTGTGGCAGGTATATAATCGGTAAGGCGGTGGACACTTTGTCGATAACGCAGTGCGCGTCTGTCGGCAACACAGAGCACTTCCGGTTTTGTAACGGGTTTGTCGGTAAGGCAGTTCGTATCCTGTCGGTGCGGCAGTGCGTTTCCGGCCAACGGTAGTTTTTGTCGGTAACGTGGTTCAGCTCCGGTTGGTATTTCCGTTTCCTGTTGCCTGTTTCCGGTTTGTTTTTGCACTTCCGGTTGACTACTTCCGGTTCCGGTTAGCTGTTTCCGGTTTCCTGTTTCTTGTTTCCGGTTTCCTGTTTCCGGTTGGTTGTATCCAGTTTGCTTGTGCACTTCTGGTTTTTGGATAAGTTTTGCTATGCCTCCGGCTGGCAAGAGAAAGGGCGATAGGCCTAAGGGAGACGCGTCTGATGTGACGACGGATGAGGTGCGTCGCGTGATGGTGTCGCTGCCTAGGTTGCGACACACTGAAAGTGAGGTGTCGAGCACAGAGGAGACCGACGTGAGTAGGGGTAAGCGGCCCAAGGTCGGCTCCCCGAAGTCGAAGCGTGCTGCTGCTGCTTCTGTTGCTGCTGCTGCTGTTGTTCCGATGGCTGATGACCCGGTGGAGTCGGGCGAGCCTGTAGTTACTCCTACGGAACGGAGATCGAGGCGTTACAGGGTGGCTGGTGTTGGACGTAGGTCTGATATTTGCGTGGAGGACTTGAAGGAGGTCACTAACGGCCTTATGGGGCTGGTCCTGGTGGATGGTGTTGATCAGGTGGTGGCGCGCGGAGTGTTGCAGCAGTGTGCCAGGTATGAGGTTTTGCTCATGAGGCTTCTCGCTGAGAATGAGAGGCTTAGGGGGCGGCTTGAGGGTGTTCCTGTTGGTGGTGTTTCTGGGGTGTCCGGAGGTGCTGCCACTACACCCATGATGCCCCCCCCTGCGGCTACTGCTGTGCGCGCTGTTCCTGCGGCTTTCCCGGGGTTGCCGAAACCTGTGGAGACATGGTGGGTGGTGGTTAGGGGCAAAGGTGTTTCGTCCGGTGATGTTGTGAAGAAGGTTGTAGGCGAGGTTGGGCCTACACTGGGCGTTCGGGTCCATGGTGTGAACCCTACTAGGGACGGCGGTGCCGTTATCCGTACCCCGTCGTTGGCTGAGCGGGAGAAGATCGCCGCCAACACGAAGTTTGCGGAGGTTGGCCTGGAGGTATCCGTTTCGGATAAGTTGGGTCCGAAGGTAGTGGTGCAGCGTGTCCACACGGAGATTCCGCCTGAGGAGTTCATGACGGAGCTGTATGAGATGAACCTCAAGGGGAACATGACGCTGGATGCGTTTAGAAGGTCGGTGCGACTGGCCAGTAGCCCTTGGAAGAAGGGTGATGGCGGCCAGACTAACGTGGTGTTGGAGGTCACGGAGAGGGTGAAGGACTACTTATTGGGCCACGGGGCCTATATTAAATGGTTTAGATTTCTGGTGCGCTCGCAGGATCCGGTAATGGCGTGCTATAGATGCCTCGGATTTGATCACCGGGTCAGGGAGTGCCGGATGAAGGAGAATGTGTGCCGGCGGTGTGGCTGGCCATGAGGGTTTTGAGTGCCCGAACCCGATGCGTTGCAGGAACTGTGCGTTCAAGGGGATTCCTGCGGACCATCTTATGACAGCGGCGTGTCCCGTGTACGCGGCAATGGTTGCTGGGGCGAATGCTAGGCACTAGATATGGAGGGCTTCATTGTTCTACAGCAGAATCTGCAAAGGGCGTACGCGGCGACGTGCGAGTTGGGACAAGCGATGCGGCGTCGTGGGGCCCCGTTTGCCCTGGTGCAGGAGCCTTATTTCGTGGATGGTCGTGTCAGGGGATTGCCGGGGGGTATGCGTGTCTTCGCGAATTTGCTTGGTTACTCGGCAGTTGTGGTCGATCGTGACGACCTTGACTGTACTGTCGTTGATTGTGGCAGTTTAGGTGTCTGCGTTCCGGTAGAGGGCGGTCTTGCCAGGGTACTGTTGTGCAGCGTTTACTGCAGATTTGGTACTCCAGTTGATACGTGCTTAAGGTATACGGATATGGTATTACTACTTGCGAGTAATTCACCTATTATCCTTGGCTTAGACGCAAACTGGTGAGCTGGATACGATGCGGCGGAACTTCAGGCGTCTCAGAAGGCGTTTCCAGGGAGCTAGGCGTTTCAATGCTGACGATCTCTCAGCGTAAAGCTGTATATCTGTCTGGCCTGGCAGCATTGTACTAATACAGTGTGAAGAACACCGTCGGTTTAGGTCATTATGACAGGTACTGACGTAAAACCCTTCGACTTCTGTTCCTATCCTCACTCTCAGTTGAATTGTCGTGAAGTAAAGACGTGTTTCTTCATTTTTAATTTTTGAGACTCCGCTGGCCAAAGGTGTCTCAAGGGCAACCTCCGAGGCGAAGGTCAAATTTCCGTCGGCATTTGTTGGTGTCTTTGAACAGAATTTCCATTTATAGGACTTCCATGAGCATTCACCCTTGCAAATTGGATTCATCTTATAGGTCTTAGTTTATCGGAAGTCTCTTCAGAACTGTTCCCAGAAGAATACAAAACGAAACAAGTTTACGTGCAGGCGCCCTTGAGAAGTGGGTCATCTTATGGCCTCCTCGAGAGCAAGTTTATCGCAAATACCTTTGAATGTGTTTCCAGGAGAGCACAAAACAAAATAAGTTTCCGTACAGGCACAATTCAAACGTTTTCATATAAAGGGCATCCATGAGACTACGCCCTTGAGAAGTGGAATCATTTTATCGGTCTCCCCGAGCGATATAATCTTACCCGAAGTTCACAGGAATCTCTTCCAGGAAAGCAAAGAAGGCAGTTCGTACACCAAAAATAAAAATGTACAAATTTAAAAGTTATGGTTTATTGTTATAACTCATATTTAATCAATATCAAATTGATATACATATGCAAGTAGAGTAAGTTGAAAATAGTAACTAACAAAAAACATTTAATTTTCGCCTGTACGGAAACTTATTTCGTTTTGTGCTCTCCTGGGAGCAGTTCTGAAGGGATTTCCAAAAAACTGGGACATCATTTTATCTCTCGGGGAGACCTATAACATGGATCCACTTCTCAAGGGCGTATTCCCATGGTACCCTTTAAGTCAAAAAACGTTTATATTTCGCCTGTACGGAAGTTTAATGACAACAAAATCTACTTGTATTTATGTACATATATTAAGGCAATTTAAGTTTGTAAGTTTTGCTAAATTTAACAAACCAGTTTTCAAAAATTTTTTTAACAAAAAAAAAACGACATTTATGGTTTGATGACACCCGCGGTCGTAACTATGACTCTCTTAAGGTATGCAAATGTCTCATCATCACTTAAGTGACACGCATGAATGGATTAACGAGATTCCCACTGTCCCTATCCTCACACTCTCAGTTGAATTGTTGAATAGTGAAGACGTGTTTTTTTGCTGCGTAACAGATTTTTGTGAGTAATAAAAGTAAAGTGTGTGTGTATACAAGTACTGTATACACAAGACAATAAGACATTTTTTTAAGTTTTTGAGACTCCGCTGACCAAGGTGTCTCAAGGGCAAAGTCCGGCTCGAAGGTCAAATTCCGTCGGCGTTTGTGGGTGCTGCCACAGTGCGGTGTGGCAGGTATATAATCGGTAAGGCGGTGGACACTTTGTCGATAACGCAGTGCACGTCTGGCGGTAACACAGAGCACTTCCTGCTTTATAACGTGTTTGTCGGTAAGGCAGTTCGTATCCTGTCGGTGCGACAGTGTGTTCCCGGTTAACGGTAGTTTTTGTCGATAACGCGGTTCAGTTCCGGTTTGTACTTCCGGCTGGCTACTTCCGTTTTCGGTTAGCTGTTTCCGGTCGGCTGTTTCCGGTTGGTTGTATCCGGTTTACTTGCGCACTTCCGGTTTTTGAATACGTTTTGCTATGCCTCCGGCTGGCAAGAGAAAGGGCGATAGGCCTAAGGGAGACGCGTCTGATGTGATGACGGATGAGGTGCGTCGCGTGATGGTGTCGCTGCCTAGGTTGCGACACACTGAAAGTGAGGTGTCGAGCACAGAGGAGACCGACGTGAGTAGGGGTAAGCGGCCCAAGGTCGGCTCCCCGAAGTCGAAGCGTGCTGCTTCTGTTGCTGCTGCTGCTGTTGTTCCGATGGCTGATGACCCGGTGGAGTCGGGCGAGCCTGTGGTTACTCCTACGGAACGGAGATCGAGGCGTTCCAGGGTGGCTGGTGTTGGACGTAGGTCCGTCGTTGGCTGAGCGGGAGAAGATCGCCGCCAACACGAAGTTTGCGGAGGTTGGCCTGGAGGTATCCGTTTCGGATAAGTTGGGTCCGAAGGTAGTGGTGCAGCGTGTTCACACGGAGATTCCGCCTGAGGAGTTCATGACGGAGCTGTATGAGATGAACCTCAAGGAGAAGATGACGCTGGATGCGTTTAAGAGGTCGGTGCGACTGGCCAGTAGCCCTTGGAAGAAGGGTGATGGCGGCCAGACTAACGTGGTGTTGGAGGTCACGAAGAGGGTGAAGGACCACTTGTTGGGCCACGGGGCCTACATTAAGTGGTTTAGATTTCTGGTGCGCTCGCAGGATCCGGTAATGGCGTGCTATAGGTGCCTCGGATTTGATCACCGGGTCAGGGAGTGCCGGATGAAGGAGAATGTGTGCCGGCGGTGTGGTGTGGCTGGCCATGAGGGTTTTGAGTGCCCGAACCCGATGCGTTGCAGGAACTGTGCGTTCAAGGGGCTTCCTGCGGACCATCTTATGATGACAACGGCGTGTCCCGTGTTCGCGGCAATGGTTGCTAGGGCGAATGCTAGGCACTAGATATGGAGGGCTTCATTGTTCTACAGCAGAATCTGCAAAGGGCGTACGCGGCGACGTGCGAGGTGGGATAAGCGATGCGGCGTCGTGGGGCCCCGTTTGCCCTGGTGCAGGAGCCTTATTTCGTGGATGGTCGTGTCAGGGGATTGCCGGGGGGTATGCGTGTCTTCGCGAATTTGCTTGGTTACTCGGCAGTTGTGGTCGATCGTGACGACCTTGACTGTACTGTCGTTGATTGTGGCAGTTTAGGTGTCTGCGTTTCGGTAGAGGGCAGTCTTGGCAGGGTACTGTTGTGCAGCGTTTATTGCAGATTTGGTGCTCCACTGGATCCGTGCTTAGGGTATATGGATATGGTATTACTACTTGCGAGTAATTCACCTATTATCCTTGGCTTAGACGCAAACGCATGCTCTCGTATGTGGTTCAGTAAGATGCCCAGGCATGCGCCTGGACATCAGAACTTCATACGAGGAGTCATGCTTAGCGAATGGCTCGTCACAAAGTGCTTGGTTGTGCTGAACGAGGCCTGTGACGTTTACACCTTTGACGGTCCAATGGGTGCCAGTGATATTGATCTGACGGTTGCAAACGGTGTGGCATTGTCTGCCTTTGATTTTAGTTGGGGCGTTTACGATAACGCGGTGTGTGGTGGTGCCTTCTCGGAGGTGGCGCCGGTGTGATGTGGACTGGGTGAACTACTCAGACTGTGTTAGGGCGGCTGCATTAGCGCAGCCAATTGAGCAGTTTGGTGGTATGTCGGTTGACGACCAGGTCAGCAGATTGGATCAGTGGATGTGCTCAGTGAATGATGCACTGCTCGGCCGTGGTCTTTTGGCGCGGCCGAGCAAGGTCAAGTGGTGGACCCGTGAGCTGGATACGATGCGGCGGAACGTCAGGCGTCTCAGGAGGCGTTTCCAGGGAGCTAGGCGTTCCAATGCTAACGATCTATCTCAGCGTAAAGCTGTATATCTGTCTGGCCTGGCCGCGTACAAGGCCATGATTGTTCACGTCAAGGAGGAGGAGTGGAGGGCCTTTGTTCAGGGGAACAGGGATGACCCTTGGGGACGCGTTTATCGTGTCTGCAGGGGGTCTCGGCGCCTTGACATCGACAGCCTCCGGGTTGGCGATACTATGTTGTCGACTTGGAGTGAGTGTGCTGTTGAGCTTCTGGGAGCGTTCTTTCCAGGTGCGGAGACTACCGGCTATCCTCCTCTCATTAGGGAGGTGGTCGGCCCTCCAAGCCTGGATGCTTCGGATAGCAGCGTATGTCAGGTGAGAAGTAGAAAGTCGCCGGGTATTGACGGTATGACTGGAGAGATGTGTAAAAGCATCTGGAAGGCCATACCTGGAAGCAATCTATACGAAGTGTCTGAGGGCTATTTCCCTAGGGCTTGGAAAATCGCCCGAGTTGTCGTCCTCCTAAAATCTCCCGGTAGAGACAGGAGCAATCCTCGATCCTATCGGGGCATCAGTCTCCTACCAGTACTTGGAAAAGTACTGGAGAGGATAATGGTGACGCGATTGAAGGAGGTCGTCAGTGAGGGTCTTTCCGAGTACCAGTTCGGTTTTAGGGAGGGGAGGTGTGTCGAGGATGCGTGGCTACATGTTAGACGGAGTGTTAGTGGCTCTTCTTGCAGGTATGTCTTAGGCTTGTTCGTTGATTTTAAGGGTGCGTTTGACTACCTCTCATGGAGCACGGTTTTGGACAGGTTACGTGATGTGGGCTGTCGGGAGCTGGCTTTGTGGAGGAGTTACTTTAACGACAGGAAAGCTTGCGTGGTTGGCGCCAGCGACACAGTTTGGCGGGATGTCGTTCGTGGTTGTCCGCAGGGTTCTATCTGCGGTCCATTTATATGGAACCTCATGATGGATCCCCTGTTGAGGCGGCTCGGCCGCTCCTATAAGTTGTGCGCATATGCGGATGATTTGCTCATTCTAATCGAAGGACAGTCTCGTGCTGATCTGGAGAGGAAGGGTGAGGAGGTCATGCGTGTTGTAAGTGAGTGGGGCAATCATGTGGGTGTTGATGTTGCTAGGGACAAAACCGTTACAATGTTGCTGAAGGGCAAATTGTCGCATGGTCGTCCGCCACTCATTCGGTCTGCTGACTTTAGTCTCAGGTATGTGACTGAGGTCAAATATCTGGGAGTAATGATGGCTGAGAGGATGAACTTTTTAGTTCATCTTTCTTACATTAGGGACAAGCTGAGTGCCGTCGTAGGTAAAGTCAGACGCATCCTTAGGAGTGACTGGGGTCTGAGCAGGCGTGCCACGCGTACCATATATGGCGGGTTATTTGTTGCATGTGCAGCTTATGTTGCGCCTGTTTGGTGCGACGTGGTTACTACTGCTGCGGGCAAAGCCAAAGTATTATCGTGTCAGAGGGTTGCTATGCTCGCCTGCATGCCAGTTTGTCGGACTGTCTCGACAGATGCTCTTCAGGTCTTGCTGGGTGTTGCCCCCCTTGATCTGGAAGTGATGCGTCGAGCCATCATTTTCAGGGTCAAGAGGGGGTTACCGCTTCCCGTTAGTGATTGGCTTTCTGCTGAGGAGTCGGCCTTAGGAGACGTGAGGAGAATTAGGTCTCTGCTGGAGGAGCGTCTAGTGGCGTTCTGGCGGAATAGGTGGACGGCTAGTGCGAAGGGTCGTGCCACGTATGAATTCATACGTGATGCGGCGTTTGTGATGGGTCGCCCAGACTTCGGCCTTAGCCTGGGCTTCTTACTCACAGGGCATGGCTCGCTCAATGCATTTTTGCATCAGAGGGGCCTTGCTGACACATCTGGGTGCCGATGTGGTGGCGCTTTGGAGGACTGGCGGCATGTGCTCCTTGAGTGCCCCTTATACGCGGATATAAGCGACCTTGGCGCTATGGGTGTTGTCCGCACTGGTGGTGTTTGGGACGTCAGTGGGTCACTAGGTGGCGAGACTTCATTTAGGTGTCTAGGCGGTTTTGCCCGTGAAGCATTTAAGAGAAGGTTGCGGCGGGTATAGTTTTCCGGCATTCTTCTGATCGACCATCCGCGAACCTCAGCGTCCGCGAATGTCGCGGTTTTTGTCCGCTCAACATCGTGTTGTTTGTTGGTGCGTTCCAATGTTGGTGAAGCTGTGGGCTGGTGTTTCCCCCTTTTGTGTGGTGTCCGGTGTTGGCTCTACGGCTCTTGGCGTGTCGTGGCGTTCCCCTTGCGAGCCTCCTTCGGGGCGCTCGGGGGGGGGGGAATGTTGCGGCAATGTATTCGGGCTCGTCCTGTCTGACTCCTGTGGCATTGGGTGATTTGTTGCTGATGTACCTAGTTTTGATTTTGCGGTTTTGGTTTTTGTTTGCTGAGTCACTTTGGTGACCTATGGTTACCCGTGAGAGTAACCGTGTTAATTGTTGTTTCTTTTTGTTTGTTCGTGGCGTCTTTGCCGGTGCCACTATATGTGGCCTTTGTGTCGCTCGTGAGGGCGGCTGTTTAACGTTTGTCTTTTGTTGTCTCGTGTGTTGTATGTTATGTGTGTGGCGAGTGTGGGCCACCAGTCCTGGACCGTTTGGGGTCCAACTGGTAGTAGTTTCGGCTACGAAGTCTGACCGGAGACTTTAATCTGGTGCCACGGGTGTCAGGTGCCCCTGGGACTTCGGTTCCAGCCTGACTCTGGTGCGGCCCTTCGGGGAGCTTCGTGGTGGCTGTGGTTTGGACCCAAATCGCGGGGAGAGCGTATGCTCGGTGTGGAGTTGCATTGCAACCGGGTGCCGTGACCCATAGATCGGTAGGAGTTTTAGATGGGCTCCGCTCCAAACCAAGGGAGGGGCCATGCCCAAATGCATGGTCTCAAATTGGTACTCATGTGTAGTTACTGCATATGGGGGCGCTGGTCGGCGCTTTGTACTCACCCAGTGCTGAGGGCACCGTGGAGTTAGGCCTTGTTGGCAGGTATTCACGGTAATCCTTTTCACATCTGTCCCTATTGTCAGGGTCAAAGTTAATCCGATAGCGAGATGGTTCTGCCATCGCCCCTGTAAAGGCTACGGTGCGACAAGTGCCTATGATCAACCTCCTCGTGGTACTCCTGGGCAACGGCTATATGATTGTCGAAAGGCAATTGTGTAGACGGCTAATGATCAAGGCTATTATTGGCGAGGTTCATACTGCTTCCATCTACTTGTAGATGGGAGTTTGTGCGTGCCTCGCTAATATGGGATACCACTCCCGGGTTATCTGGGACCCAAGTGGAAGTAGCTTCGGCTACAAAGTCTCACCAAGAGACGATAAATTTGGTACCACGGGAGCCATTGTAGCCCTCCGTATATGGTGCCTTCAGAAGGATCCTGTAATCAGCATGGACTTTGACACGTCAAAGGTGCACATGCTACCAGTGTTCATACCAACAGTTATAGCCGGAAAGTTGATTTCAAAAGGTGGTGCCAGTCGGTACGGATGATAGAAGGTGTTGCTGGAAATTGTTGTAAATTGTTGGAAGATGGTAGGAAGGTGGATGGATGCTCCGCAAGCTTTTGCTGTGTGGTGGCCGTATAGTTGTTTAACGTTGGAAGCATTGGAAGATGTTGGATGGATGTGAAGTGATGGATCCTGGTGATCGGTGCCTTGCAAGCCCGTGAATCTTGGTGAAGATAGTTGAACGACTGCGTTGATTGAGTGAACGATGGCTTTTTGCTTAATTGTTGGTTGAATCAGGTGATGTTGCGTGTGTGCTGGATGTGTTTGTGGAGTGAACTAAGCTGGAATGAAGGTTGTATATGAGCTGGTACAGTGCACAGGATGTCTCATTCTGTGTTCATGTTGATGCATGGTCTCTTTGGGGTCCATTGCGGAAAATGGCGGGCAGCGCACTAGTTGTTCGGTGTGGAGTTGCACTTCTCAACCGGGTGCTGTGACCCAGAGATCAGCAGAGGTTGGTTAGGCCTCGCTCCCCACCAGTGGTGGAGCAATTGTCCAGATACATTTCTCAAAACTGGAATCCTGAACGGGATACTTGTATCCCGCGAAGGGGCGTTTATTGACGCATTGTATTAATACAGTGTGAAGAACACCGTCGGGTAAGGTCATAATGACAGGTACTGACGTAAAACCCTTCGACATCTGTCCCTATCCTCAGTTGTGCCTTACAAGCGAACAGACGTAGTGTTTTTCAGTGTCGGTTTACACGTAATTTTCGGGTGGAAATAAAAGCGATATAATTGTGAAATTTGACCCTTTAGTGGCAAATTTTCGGATAACGCATAACAAAGTTATAGACGTTTTCTTGATCGGCCTACTATTTTATATATAGTGCGGTTGTGTGTCGCTACAAACAATTAAATAAGTATAAACAAATAGGTATATATAAGTACATACAGTGCGGTTGTGTGTATATACATACTGTGGTTTGTATAATCTTGCTGTGTTTGGCTTAGCTATACCATTATTAGTGTGTGGTTGAGTGTGTACACTCAGGAATTTTTGCTGGTGGTGCTGCCGTATTGGTCGATTTGGTGAAGTCGGGGGATTTCTTTTGGGAATCTCTGGGATTTTGGCGAGTTTTTCGGGCTCGTGAGCAAAACCGGTTCTCGGATATTATCCGGTTCCGAACCGGTTTTTTTTATTCGGTGCTCCGATTTTGGCGGAAATTGCTTTTTCTGCAATTTTCGGGCCGTTTAAAGACCGGTTTTTGGTATTTTTTGCCGGTTTTTCGCCGGTTTTCGACCGGTTTTTGTGAACTTTTGTCGGTTTTTTGCCGTTTTCGGTGGTTTTTCGCCGTATTTACCGTCGCTTGCGGTGCTTTGGCCTGTTTTTCGTGCCCGTTACGCCTGTTTTTCTGCCGTAGACCGATTTGCTTTTTACGTATTTTTGCTCTTTTCCTGTTGACGACTTGCATTCTTTTGGATATCGATTTTTGGAGTTACTATTGTGAATTTTGTTCGTCATGCCGCCGGCTGGAAAGCCGAAAAGAGGGTTGAGGGGCGACAGGGACACCCCGCCTGGCAGTGCATCGGAGAGCATAATGTTGCCGCCCGCTGGTGCGAAGATGATGAGGCACACTGATAGCGATAGTGAGGAGGAAGTTGGCGACAAGAGGTATAAACCTGGCTCGCCGTTGGCCAAGAGGGCTGCTGCTGTAAGGGCCGTGGCAACTAAGGCTGCTGCTGAAAGGGCGGAGGTTGAGGCTGCAAGAGCTGCTGCCGCTGCTGCGCTTGAGGTCGCCGACACGGTGACAACTGAGACGGAGAGTGGTCTGGTGGTTAGGGAGAGGATGAGGAAGCATGGTGGTGCGGCTGCTGGTGTTGTTGAAGGTGCTGCTGGTGTTGATAAAGGCGCTGTAAGTGAAATGAAGGCGATTACGGTTGCCATGACTGATACGTTGATCATGGGTAGTGTTGTGGGTGATACCTTGAAGAAGGTTTTGGAACATGCGGCTTATTATGAGGTGCTGTTGATGGGTGTAATGTTGGAGAACGAGCGTCTGAGGGGTAGATTGGAGGGCCATGTTGCCCCAACTGAGCGGGCTGGTGCCAGGACGGCCGTGCGGGTCCCTGTGGAGTCGGTTCCTGTGACTAGGTCCTTGCCCAGGGTGGTGTCAAGGCCTGTGGAGACGTGGTCGGTTGTGGTGAAGGGAAGGAAGGGTGTGACCTCTAAGGAGGTTAAGGAGAAGATTTTGGAGGAGGTGGGACCCACTTTGGGGGTGCGCGTTCATGAGGTGCGCCCTGTGAAGGATGGCGGCGTGGTGATCCGTACACCGTCAGTGGCTGAAAGAAGGCGAATTGCGGAGAATGCTAAGTTTGCTGAATGTGGACTCGAGGTCTCGGTGAGCGACAAGCTGGGCGCGAGAATTGTGGTCCAGAGGGTTCACAAGCAGATTACCCCGGATGAGTTCATGGAGGGACTCTATGATTTGAATTTAAAGGGGGAGATGTCGATGAAGGCATATAAGAAGGCGGTAAGACTATCGAGTCCACCCTGGGTTGGTGGTGATGGGGAGGTGAATGTGCGGTTGCGGAACATTTGCGCAGGACTGGCGTGTACATCCGCTGGTTCAGGTTCCTGGTGAGGGTGCAGGACGCTGTGCCCTGTTGCTTTGGTGCCTTGGCTTTGACCATATGGTGCGCGACTGTCGGCTGGCCGAGGACGTCTGTCGTCGCTGTGGGGCGTCTGGGCACACTGCTGCGCGGTGTGTGAATGATATGAACTGCCGGAATTGCGCGTTCAAATGACTGCCATCGGGGCATTTTATGATGACCGACGCCTGTCCTGTATATGCGGCTAGGATTGCGCGGATGAGTGCTCGTCATTAATATGGAGGTCACAACGGTACTACAGCAGAACCTTCAGAGGTCGTATGCGGCAACGTGTGCGTTCGGTCGGGCGATGCGGCGTCGGGATGCTCATCTTGCCTTGTTGCAGGAGCCTTGCTTTTCGAATGGCCGTGTCAGGGGATTGCCGGGGGGTATGCGTGTCTTCGTGAATTCGCTTGGTGACTCGGCAGTTGTGGTCGATCGTGACGACCTTGACTGTACTGTCGTTGATTGCGGCAGTTTAGGTGTCTGCGTTTCTGTAGAGGGCGGTCTTGGCAGGGTGCTGTTGTGCAGCGTCTAATGCAGATTTGGTGCTCCACTTGATCCGTGCTTGGGGTACATGGATATGGTATTACTACTTGCGAGTAATTCAGCTATTATCCTTGGCTTAGATGCAAACGCATGCTCTCGTATGTGGTTCAGAACTGTTCCCTGGAGAATACAAAACGAAACAAGTTTACGTGCAGGCGCCCTTGAGAAGTGGGTCATCTTATGGCCTCCTCGAGAGCAAGTTTATCGCAAATACCTTTGAATGTGTTTCCAGGAGAGCACAAAACAAAATAAGTTTCCGTACAGGCACAATTCAAACGTTTTCATATAAAGGGCATCCATGAGACTACGCCCTTGAGAAGTGGAATCATTTTATCGGTCTCCCCGAGCGATATAATCTTACCCGAAGTTCACAGGAATCTCTTCCAGGAAAGCAAAGAAGGCAGTTCGTACACCAAAAATAAAAATGTACAAATTTAAAAGTTATGGTTTATTGTTATAACTCATATTTAATCAATATCAAATTGATATACATATGCAAGTAGAGTAAGTTAAAAATAGTAACTAACAAAAAATATTTAATTTTCGCCTGTACGGAAACTTATTTCGTTTTGTGCTCTCCTGGGAGCAGTTCTGAAGGGATTTCCAAAAAACTGGGACATCATTTTATCTCTCGGGGAGACCTATAACATGGATCCACTTCTCAAGGGCGTATTCCCATGGTACCCTTTAAGTCAAAAAACGTTTATATTTCGCCTGTACGGAAGTTTAATGACAACAAAATCTACTTGTATTTATGTACATATATTAAGGCAATTTAAGTTTGTAAGTTTTGCTAAATTTAACAAACCAGTTTTCAAAAATTTTTTTAACAAAAAAAAAAACGACATTTATGGTTTGATGACACCCGCGGTCGTAACTATGACTCTCTTAAGGTATGCAAAAGTCTCATCATCACTTAAGTGACACGCATGAATGGATTAACGAGATTCCCACTGTCCCTATCCTCACACTCTCAGTTGAATTGTTGAATAGTGAAGACGTGTTTTTTGCTGCGTAACAGATTTTTGTGAGTAATAAAAGTAAAGTGTGTGTGTATACAAGTACTGTATACACAAGGCAATAAGACATTTTTTTAAGTTTTTGAGACTCCGCTGACCAAGGTGTCTCAAGGGCAAAGTCCGGCTCGAAGGTCAAATTCCGTCGGCGTTTGTTGGTGCTGCCACAGTGCGGTGTGGCAGGTATATAATCGGTAAGGCGGTGGACACTGTCGATAACGCAGTGCACGTCTGGCGGTAACACAGAGCACTTCCTGCTTTATAACGTGTTTGTCGGTAAGGCAGTTCGTATCCTGTCGGTGCGACAGTGTGTTCTCGGTTAACGGTAGTTTTTGTCGGTAACGCGGTTCATTTCCGGTTTGTACTTCCGGCTGGCTACTTCCGTTTTCGGTTAGCTGTTTCCGGTCGGCTGTTTCCTGTTTCCGGTTGGTTGTATCCGGTTCACTTGCGCACTTCCGGTTTTTGAATACGTTTTGCTATGCCTCCGGCTGGCAAGAGAAAGGGCGATAGGCTCAAGGGAGACGCGTCTGATGTGACGACGGATGAGGTGCGCCGCGTGATGGTGTCGCTGCCTAGGTTGCGACACACTGAAAGTGAGGTGTCGAGCACAGAGGAGACCGACGTGAGTAGGGGTAAGCGGCCCAAGGTCGGCTTCCCGAAGTCGAAGCGTGCTGCTTCTGTTGCTGCTGCTGCTGTTGTTCCGATGGCTGATGACCCGGTGGAGTCGGGCGAGCCTGTGGTTACTCCTACGGAACGGAGATCGAGGCGTTCCAGGGTGGCTGGTGTTGGACGTAGGTCCGTCGTTGGCTGAGCGGGAGAAGATCGCCGCCAACACGAAGTTTACGGAGGTTGGCCTGGAGGTATCCGTTTCGGATAAGTTGGGTCCGAAGGTAGTGGTGCAGCGTGTTCACACGGAGATTCCGCCTGAGGAGTTCATGACGGAGCTGTATGAGATGAACCTCAAGGAGAAGATGACGCTGGATGCGTTTAAGAGGTCGGTGCGACTGGCCAGTAGCCCTTGGAAGAAGGGTGATGGCGGCCAGACTAACGTGGTGTTGGAGGTCACGGAGAGGGTGAAGGACCACTTGTTGGGCCACGGGGCCTACATTAAGTGGTTTAGATTTCTGGTGCGCTCGCAGGATCCGGTAATGGCGTGCTATAGGTGCCTCGGATTTGATCACCGGGTCAGGGAGTGCCGGATGAAGGAGAATGTGTGCCGGCGGTGTGGTGTGGCTGGCCATGAGGGTTTTGAGTGCCCGAACCCGATGCGTTGCAGGAACTGTGCGTTCAAGGGGCTTCCTGCGGACCATCTTATGATGACAGCGGCGTGTCCCGTGTACGCGGCAATGGTTGCTAGGGCGAATGCTAGGCACTAGATATGGAGGGCTTCATTGTTCTACAGCAGAATCTGCAAAGGGCGTACGCGGCGACGTGCGAGTTGGGACAAGCGATGCGGCGTCGTGGGGCCCCGTTTGCCCTGGTGCAGGAGCCTTATTTCGTGGATGGTCGTGTCAGGGGATTGCCGGGGGGTATGCGTGTCTTCGCGAATTTGCTTGGTTACTCGGCAGTTGTGGTCGATCGTGACGACCTTGACTGTACTGTCGTTGATTGTGGCAGTTTAGGTGTCTGCGTTTCGGTAGAGGACAGTCTTGGCAGATTTGGTGCTCCACTGGATCCGTGCTTAGGGTATATGGATATGGTATTACTACTTGCGAGTAATTCACCTATTATCCTTGGCTTAGACGCAAACGCATGCTCTCGTATGTGGTTCAGTAAGATGCCCAGGCATGCGCCTGGACATCAGAACTTCATACGAGGAGTCATGCTTAGCGAATGGCTCGTCACAAAGTGCTTGGTTGTGCTGAACGAGGCCTGTGACGTTTACACCTTTGACGGTCCAATGGGTGCCAGTGATATTGATCTGACGGTTGCAAACGGTGTGGCATTGTCTGCCTTTGATTTTAGTTGGGGCGTTTACGATAACGCGGGCGTAAGCGATCACAACCTTGTTGTGATTCGTGTCAGTTGTCGTATGCGCGCTGGTGTGGTGGTGCCTTCTCGGAGGTGGCGCCGGTGTGATGTGGACTGGGTGAACTACTCAGACTGTGTTAGGGCGGCTGCATTAGCGCAGCCAATTGAGCAGTTTGGTGGTATGTCGGTTGACGACCAGGTCAGCAGATTGGATCAGTGGATGTGCTCAGTGAATGATGCACTGCTCGGCCGTGGTCTTTTGGCGCGGCCGAGCAAGGTCAAGTGGTGGACCCGTGAGCTGGATACGATGCGGCGGAACGTCAGGCGTCTCAGGAGGCGTTTCCAGGGAGCTAGGCGTTCCAATGCTAACGATCTATCTCAGCGTAAAGCTGTATATCTGTCTGGCCTGGCCGCGTACAAGGCCATGATTGTTCACGTCAAGGAGGAGGAGTGGAGGGCCTTTGTTCAGGGGAACAGGGATGACCCTTGGGGACGCGTTTATCGTGTCTGCAGGGGGTCTCGGCGCCTTGACATCGACAGCCTCCGGGTTGGCGATACTATGTTGTCGACTTGGAGTGAGTGTGCTGTTGAGCTTCTGGGAGCGTTCTTTCCAGGTGCGGAGACTACCGGCTATCCTCCTCTCATTAGGGAGGTGGTCGGCCCTCCAAGCCTGGATGCTTCGGATAGCAGCGTATGTCAGGTGAGAAGTAGAAAGTCGCCGGGTATTGACGGTATGACTGGAGAGATGTGTAAAAGCATCTGGAAGGCCATACCTGGAAGCAATCTATACGAAGTGTCTGAGGGCTATTTCCCTAGGGCTTGGAAAATCGCCCGAGTTGTCGTCCTCCTAAAATCTCCCGGTAGAGACAGGAGCAATCCTCGATCCTATCGGGGCATCAGTCTCCTACCAGTACTTGGAAAAGTACTGGAGAGGATAATGGTGACGCGATTGAAGGAGGTCGTCAGTGAGGGTCTTTCCGAGTACCAGTTCGGTTTTAGGGAGGGGAGGTGTGTCGAGGATGCGTGGCTACATGTTAGACGGAGTGTTAGTGGCTCTTCTTGCAGGTATGTCTTAGGCTTGTTCGTTGATTTTAAGGGTGCGTTTGACTACCTCTCATGGAGCACGGTTTTGGACAGGTTACGTGATGTGGGCTGTCGGGAGCTGGCTTTGTGGAGGAGTTACTTTAACGACAGGAAAGCTTGCGTGGTTGGCGCCAGCGACACAGTTTGGCGGGATGTCGTTCGTGGTTGTCCGCAGGGTTCTATCTGTGGTCCATTTATATGGAACCTCATGATGGATCCCCTGTTGAGGCGGCTCGGCCGCTCCTATAAGTTGTGCGCATATGCGGATGATTTGCTCATCCTAATCGAAGGACAGTCTCGTGCTGATCTGGAGAGGAAGGGTGAGGAGGTCATGCGTGTTGTAAGTGAGTGGGGCAATCATGTGGGTGTTGATGTTGCTAGGGACAAAACCGTTACAATGTTGCTGAAGGGCAAATTGTCGCATGGTCGTCCGCCACTCATTCGGTCTGGTGACTTTAGTCTCAGGTATGTGACTGAGGTCAAATATCTGGGAGTAATGATGGCTGAGAGGATGAACTTTTTAGTTCATCTTTCTTACATTAGGGACAAGCTGAGTGCCGTCGTAGGTAAAGTCAGACGCATCCTTAGGAGTGACTGGGGTCTGAGCAGGCGTGCCACGCGTACCATATATGGCGGGTTATTTGTTGCATGTGCAGCTTATGCTGCGCCTGTTTAGTGCGACGTGGTTACTACTGCTGCGGGCAAAGCCAAAGTATTATCGTGTCAGAGGGTTGCTATGCTCGCCTGCATGCCAGTTTGTCGGACTGTCTCGACAGATGCTCTTCAGGTCTTGCTGGGTGTTGCCCCCCTTGATCTGGAGTGATGCGTCGAGCCATCATTTTCAGGGTCAAGAGGGGGTTACCGCTTCCCGTTAGTGATTGGCTTTCTGCTGAGGAGTCGGCCTTAGGAGACGTGAGGAGAATTAGGTCTCTGCTGGAGGAGCGTCTAGTGGCGTTCTGGCGGAATAGGTGGACGGCTAGTGCGAAGGGTCGTGCCACGTATGAATTCATACGTGATGCGGCGTTTGTGATGGGTCGCCCAGACTTCGGCCTTAGCCTGGGCTTCTTACTCACAGGGCATGGCTCGCTCAATGCATTCTTGCATCAGAGGGGCCTTGCTGACACATCTGGGTGCCGATGTGGTGGCGCTTTGGAGGACTGGCGGCATGTGCTCCTTGAGTGCCCCTTATACGCGGATATAAGGGACCTTGGCGCTATGGGTGTTGTCCGCACTGGTGGTGTTTGGGACGTCAGTGGGTCACTAGGTGGCGAGACTTCATTTAGGTGTCCAGGCGGTTTTGCCCGTGAAGCATTTAAGAGAAGGTTGCGGCGGGTATAGTTTTCCGGCATTCTTCTGATCGACCATCCGCGAACCTCAGCGTCCGCGAATGTCGCGGTTTTTGTCCGCTCAACATCGTGTTGTTTGTTGGTGCGTTCCAATGTTGGTGAAGCTGTGGGCTGGTGTTTCCCCCTTTTGTGTGGTGTCCGGTGTTGGCTCTACGGCTCTTGGCGTGTCGTGGCGTTCCCCTTGCGAGCCTCCTTCGGGGCGCTCGGGGGGGGGGGGGGAAGTTGCGGCAATGTATTCGGGCTCGTCCTGTCTGACTCCTGTGGCATTGGGTGATTTGTTGCTGATGTACCTAGTTTTGATTTTGCGGTTTTGGTTTTTGTTTGCTGAGTCACTTTGGTGACCTATGGTTACCCGTGAGAGTAACCGTGTTAATTGTTGTTTCTTTTTGTTTGTTCGTGGCGTCTTTGCCGGTGCCACTATATGTGGCCTTTGTGTCGCTCGTGAGGGCGGCTGTTTAACGTTTGTCTTTTGTTGTCTCGTGTGTTGTATGTTATGTGTGTGGCGAGTGTGGGCCACCAGTCCTGGACCGTTTGGGGTCCAACTGGTAGTAGTTTCGGCTACGAAGTCTGACCGGAGACTTTAATCTGGTGCCACGGGTGTCAGGTGCCCCTGGGACTTCGGTTCCAGCCTGACTCTGGTGCGGCCCTTCGGGGAGCTTCGTGGTGGCTGTGGTTTGGACCCAAATCGCGGGGAGAGCGTATGCTCGGTGTGGAGTTGCATTGCAACCGGGTGCCGTGACCCATAGATCGGTAGGAGTTTTAGATGGGCTCCGCTCCAAACCAAGGGGGGGGCCATACCCAAATGCATGGTCTCAAATTGGTACTCATGTGTAGTTACTGCATATGGGGGCGCTGGTCGGCGCTTTGTACTCACCCAGTGCTGAGGGCACCGTGGAGTTAGGCCTTGTTGGCAGGTATTCACGGTAATCCTTTTCACATCTGTCCCTATTGTCAGGGTCAAAGTTAATCCGATAGCGAGATGGTTCTGCCATCGCCCCTGTAAAGGCTACGGTGCGACAAGTGCCTATGATCAACCTCCTCGTGGTACTCCTGGGCAACGGCTATATGATTGTCGAAAGGCAATTGTGTAGACGGCTAATGATCAAGGCTATTATTGGCGAGGTTCATACTGCTTCCATCTACTTGTAGATGGGAGTTTGTGCGTGCCTCGCTAATATGGGATACCACTCCCGGGTTATCTGGGACCCAAGTGGAAGTAGCTTCGGCTACAAAGTCTCACCAAGAGACGATAAATTTGGTACCACGGGAGCCATTGTAGCCCTCCGTATATGGTGCCTTCAGAGGGATCCTGTAATCAGCATGGACTTTGACACGTCAAAGGTGCACATGCTACCAGTGTTCATACCAACAGTTATAGCCGGAAAGTTGATTTCAAAAGGTGGTGCCAGTCGGTACGGATGATAGAAGGTGTTGCTGGAAATTGTTGTAAATTGTTGGAAGATGGTAGGAAGGTGGATGGATGAGCTGGGTGAACGGTGCTCCGCAAGCTTTTGCTGTGTGGTGGCCGTATAGTTGTTTAACGTTGGAAGCATTGGAAGATGTTGGATGGATGTGAAGTGATGGATCCTGGTGATCGGTGCCTTGCAAGCCCGTGAATCTTGGTGAAGATAGTTGAACGACTGCGTTGATTGAGTGAACGATGGCTTTTTGCTTAATTGTTGGTTGAATCAGGTGATGTTGCGTGTGTGCTGGATGTGTTTGTGGAGTGAACTAAGCTGGAATGAAGGTTGTATATGAGCTGGTACAGTGCACAGGATGTCTCATTCTGTGTTCATGTTGATGCATGGTCTCTTTGGGGTCCATTGCGGAAAATGGCGGGCAGCGCACTAGTTGTTCGGTGTGGAGTTGCACTTCTCAACCGGGTGCTGTGACCCAGAGATCAGCAGAGGTTGGTTAGGCCTCGCTCCCCACCAGTGGTGGAGCAATTGTCCAGATACATTTCTCAAAACTGGAATCCTGAACGGGATACTTGTATCCCGCGAAGGGGCGTTTATTGACGCATTGTATTAATACAGTGTGAAGAACACCGTCGGGTAAGGTCATAATGACAGGTACTGACGTAAAACCCTTCGACATCTGTCCCTATCCTCAGTTGTGCCTTACAAGCGAACAGACGTAGTGTTTTTCAGTGCCGGTTTACACGTAATTTTCGGGTGGAAATAAAAGCGATATAATTGTGAAATTTGACCCTTTAGTGGCAAATTTTCGGATAACGCATAACAAAGTTATAGACGTTTTCTTGATCGGCCTACTATTTTATATATAGTGCGGTTGTGTGTCGCTACAAACAATTAAATAAGTATAAACAAATAGGTATATATAAGTACATACAGTGCGGTTGTGTGTATATACATACTGTGGTTTGTATAATCTTGCTGTGTTTGGCTTAGCTATACCATTATTAGTGTGTGGTTGAGTGTGTACACTCAGGAATTTTTGCTGGTGGTGCTGTCGTATTGGTCGATTTGGTGAAGTCGGGGGATTTCTTTTGGGAATCTCTGGGATTTTGGCGAGTTTTTCGGGCTCGTGAGCAAAACCGGTTCTCGGATATTATCCGGTTCCGAACCGGTTTTTTTTATTCGGTGCTCCGATTTTGGCGGAAATTGCTTTTTCTGCAATTTTCGGGCCGTTTAAAGACCGGTTTTTGGTATTTTTTGCCGGTTTTCGACCGGTTTTTGTGAACTTTTGTCGGTTTTTTGCCGTTTTCGGTGGTTTTTCGCCGTATTTACCGTCGCTTGCGGTGCTTTGGCCTGTTTTTCGTGCCCGTTACGCCTGTTTTTCTGCCGTAGACCGATTTGCTTTTTACGTATTTTTGCTCTTTTCCTGTTGACGACTTGCATTCTTTTGGATATCGATTTTTGGAGTTACTATTGTGAATTTTGTTCGTCATGCCGCCGGCTGGAAAGCCGAAAAGAGGGTTGAGGGGCGACAGGGACACCCCGCCTGGCAGTGCATCGGAGAGCATAATGTTGCCGCCCGCTGGTGCGAAGATGATGAGGCACACTGACAGCGATAGTGAGGAGGAAGTTGGCGACAAGAGGTATAAACCTGGCTCGCCGTTGGCCAAGAGGGCTGCTGCTGTAAGGGCCGTGGCAACTAAGGCTGCTGCTGAAAGGGCGGAGGTTGAGGCTGCAAGAGCTGCTGCCGCTGCTGCGCTTGATGTCGCCGACACGGTGACAACTGAGACGGAGAGTGGTCTGGTGGTTAGGGAGAGGATGAGGAAGCGTGGTGGTGCGGCTGCTGGTGTTGTTGAAGGTGCTGCTGGTGTTGATAAAGGCGCTGTAAGTGAAATGAAGGCGATTACGGTTGCCATGACTGATACGTTGATCATGGGTAGTGTTGTGGGTGATACCTTGAAGAAGGTTTTGGAACATGCGGCTTATTATGAGGTGCTGTTGATAGGTGTAATGTTGGAGAACGAGCGTCTGAGGGGCAGATTGGAGGGCCATGTTGCCCCAACTGAGCGGGCTGGTGCCAGGACGGCCGTGCGGGTCCCTGTGGAGTCGGTGTCGGTTCCTGTGACTAGGTCCTTGCCCAGGGTGGTGTCAAGGCCTGTGGAGACGTGGTCGGTTGTGGTGAAGGGAAGGAAGGGTGTGACCTCTAAGGAGGTTAAGGAGAAGGTTTTGGAGGAGGTGGGACCCACTTTGGGGGTGCGCGTTCATGAGGCGCGCCCTGTGAAGGATGGCGGCGTACACCGTCAGTGGCTGAAAGAAGGCGAATTGCGGAGAATGCTAAGTTTGCTGAATGTGGACTCGAGGTCTCGGTGAGCGACAAGCTGGGCGCGAGAATTGTGGTCCAGAGGGTTCACAAGCAGATTACCCCGGATGAGTTCATGGAGGGACTCTATGATTTGAATTTAAAGGGGGAGATGTCGATGAAGGCATATAAGAAGGCGGTAAGACTATCGAGTCCACCCTGGGTTGGTGGTGATGGGGAGGTGAATGTGCTCTTGGAGTGTACACAGGCGGTTGCGGAACATTTGCGCAGGACTGGCGTGTACATCCGCTGGTTCAGGTTCCTGGTGAGGGTGCAGGACGCTGTGCCCTGTTGCTTTGGTGCCTTGGCTTTGACCATATGGTGGGCGACTGTCGGCTGGCCGAGGACGTCTGTCGTCGCTGTGGGGCGTCTGGGCACACTGCTGCGCGGTGTGTGAATGATATGAACTGCCGGAATTGCGTGTTCAAATGACTGCCATCGGGGCATTTTATGATGACCGACGCCTGTCCTGTATATGAGGCTAGGATTGCGCGGATGAGTGCTCGTCATTAATATGGAGGTCACAACGGTACTACAGCAGAACCTTCAGAGGTCGTATGCGGCAACGTGTGCGTTCGGTCGGGCGATGCGGCGTCGGGATGCTCATCTTGCCTTGTTGCAGGAGCCTTGCTTTTCGAATGGCCGTGTCAGGGGATTGCCGGGGGGTATGCGTGTCTTCGTGAATTCGCTTGGTGACTCGGCAGTTGTGGTCGATCGTGACGACCTTGACTGTACTGTCGTTGATTGCGGCAGTTTAGGTGTCTGCGTTTCTGTAGAGGGCGGTCTTGGCAGGGTGCTGTTGTGCAGCGTTTAATGCAGATTTGGTGCTCCACTTGATCCGTGCTTGGGGTACATGGATATGGTATTACTACTTGCGAGTAATTCAGCTATTATCCTTGGCTTAGATGCAAACGCATGCTCTCGTATGTGGTTCAGTAAGATGCCCAGGCATGCGCCTGGACATCAGAACTTCATACGAGGAGTCATGCTTGGCGAATGGCTCGTCACAAAGTGCTTAGTTGTGCTGAACGAGGCCAGTGACGTATACACCTTTGACGGTCCAATGGGTGCCAGTGATATTGATCTGACGGTTGCGAACAATGTGGCGTTATCTACCTTTGATTTTAGTTGGGGCGTTTATGATGACGCGGGCGTTAGCGATCACAACATTGTTGTGATTCGTGTCAGTCGCCGCATGCGCGCTGGTGTGGTGGTGCCTTCTCGGAGGTGGCGCCGGCGTGATATCGACTGGGCGAACTACTCAGACTGTGTTAGGGCGGCTGCATTAGTGCAGCCAATTGAGCAGTTTGTAGTTATGTCGGTTGACGACCAGGTCAGCAGATTGGATCAGTGAATGTGCTCAGTGAATGATGCACTGCTCGGCCGTGGTCTTTTGGCGCGGCCGAGCAAGGTCAAGTGGTGGACCCGTGAGCTGGATACGATGCGGCGGAACGTCAGGCGTCTCAGGAGGCGTTTCCAGGGAGCTAGGCGTTCCAATGCTGACGATCTATCTCAGCGTAGAGCTGTATATCTGTCTGGCCTGGCCGCGTACAAGGCCATGATTGTTCGCGTCAAGGAGGAGGAGTGGAGGGCCTTTGTTCAGGGGAACAGGGATGACCCTTGGGGACGCGTTTATCGTGTCTGCAGGGGGTCTCGGCGCCTTGACATCGACAGCCTCCGGGTTGGCGATACTATGTTGTCAACTTGGAGTGAGTGTGCTGTTGAGCTTTTGGGAGCGTTCTTTCCAGGTGCGGAGACTATCGGCTATCCTCCTCTCATTAGGGAGGTGGTCGGCCCTCCAAGCCTGGATGCTTCGGAGCTGGATAGCAGCGTATGTCAGGTGAGAAGTAGAAAGTCGCCGGGTATTGACGGTATGACTGGAGAGATGTGTAAAAGCATCTGGAAGGCCATACCGGAATACCTGGAAGCAGTCTATACGAAGTGTCTGAGTGAGGGCTATTTCCCTAGGGCTTGGAAAATCGCCCGAGTTGTCGTCCTCCTAAAATCTCCCGGTAGAGACAGGAGCAATCCTCGATCGTATCGGGGCATCAGTCTCCTACCAGTACTTGGAAAAGTACTGGAGAGGATAATGGTGACGCGATTGAAGGAGGTCGTCAGTGAGGGTCTTTCCGAGTACCAGTTCGGTTTTAGGGAGGGGAGGTGTGTCGAGGATGCGTGGCTACATGTTAGACTGTGTGTTAGTAGCTCTTCTGGCAGGTATGTCTTAGGCTTGTTCGTTGATTTTAAGGGTGCGTTTGACTACCTCTCATGTGGGCTGTCGGGAGCTGGCTTTGTGGAGGAGTTACTTTAACGACAGGAAAGCTTGCGTGGTTGGCGCCAGCGACACAGTTTGGCGGGATGTCGTTCGTGGTTGTCCGCAGGGTTCTATCTGTGGTCCATTTACACGGAACCTCATGATGGATCCCCTGTTGAGGCGGCTCGGCCGCTCCTATAAGTTGTGCGCATATGCGGATGATTTGCTCATCCTAATTGAAGGCAGTCTCGTGCTTATCTGGAGGGGAAGGGTGAGGAGGTCATGCGTGATGTAAGTGAGTAGGGCAATCATGTGGGTGTTGATGTTGCTAGGGACAATGTATTCGGGCTCGTCCTGTCTGCCTTTTTTGCTTTCCTGAAAACAGCTCTGAAGAGATTCCTGTAAACTCTGGACAGAAATGTCCCTCGGGAAGACCTTTAAAATGGACCTACTTCTCACAGGCTAAGTCCCATGGCGGCCCGTAAAAAACATTTAATTTTCGCCTGTACGGAAACTTATTTTGTTTTGTGCAAGCCCATGGAGGTCCTGTAAATTAAAAAACGACATGTTTGCTCATTTTTTGTTCTCCTATGAACAGTTACAAAGAGATTCACGAGAACTTTTGATGGGATTATAGCCCTCGATGAACCGACTTTCCTTTCATGGAGGTCCCTCATATGGAAAAAGATTTATTTTTCACTTGTACGGAAACTTAAGTATGTACATACAGTGACTCACAGCTTATTTGATGCAGGTAATACTTTTTTAGAAAAACGAAAATCACTCCATGTTTATTACATTTAATAAAAAACTTTCTACGACTTGTAATGAGATATGTATGTACTGTTTACCGCTGCAGAAAAAACAATAACAAAAACAAAGCTTGGTGTAAAAATATAGAAACAAATAATTTTCTCATCTAAATATGCTCACAGCTTAAATGATGCAGTGTATTTTATATTTTCTCTAAGAATAAAATAACGGTGAACTGTATTCTTTTTAGTTTAGCTTAGCGTCTTAAGTCATTCTTAAAAAATTTTTGTAAAGAAAAGTTGAAAAAATATAAATTTCTTGAAAATAGGAAAACGGACCTAATTCGTCAAGACGTTATTCGTCATTATAAAGAGGGAAAAAGCCAAAGAAAAATTGCAGAAATTGTCGCCATTAGTTCGTCAACTGTCCAGCACATTATAGAAATGTTTTGCCACGAAAATAGGATAGAAGATAAGGGCAGATCTGCTCCAAATAAAATATTTAATGATGCAGATAAGAGGTGGGTTGTTTGCAAAGTTAAACAAAAACCCGATTTAAGCGCTCTAAAATTAACGAACGAAGTCGAAAAATACTAAGGCAAGGTCTGTAACCCTTAAAACAGTTCGTAGAGTTCTGCGCAAAGAAAATTTTCATGGAAGGACTGCCCGAAATAAGCCGTTGATTAATGCTCGCAATAGAAAACGAAAATTAGAGTTTTGCAGACAACATATGAACAAAGACATTTCGTTCTGGAAGTCTGTTGTTTTTGCGGATGAAAGCAAATTTAACCTTTTCAGGTCTGATGGGAAGACCTGCGTTTGCATGTCCTATTCAGGCGTCGGAAATTTAACATTTATCGAAGGAAACATGAATAAAGACATGTATCTGGATCTGCTAAAGGATAATTTAGTACAAATTGCGGATAAAATAGGCATTAGGGATTCGTTTAGGTTCTACCAAGACAACGATCCCAAGCATACGTCTGGTATTGTAAAAACTTGGCTTATCTGGAACTGCCCACATGTAGTACAGACACCTGCACAGAGTCCAGATCTCAACGTTATTGAGAATTCGTGGTCAGTGCTGGAAAATAAAATAAGAAACCACAATATTTCTAATGCTTCCGATCTAAAACGGGCACTACAGGAGGAATGGGATAAAATTAGTTTCGATTATACAGCAAAACTGGTAGAATCTATGAATTCCCGATTAAAACGTGTTCTGAATCAAAAGTATTAGCCGTAATCATGAATATTAATGTGTTTATGTTTTTTTGAATACTTTTAATTTAGTGCATCATTTAAGCTGTGACCTCAAAATTGAAACTGAATTATTTTAACTTGCTATATCTTTCTTATGAAGAAACATTTTTTGTTAATTTTTGTTATTAAATAAAACATGTAATTTAACAATATAAAACATATAAGATTTTTTTCTGTAATGCATATACAATAAAATATATTTGATATTTTAATAATTTTTTTGGGCTGCATCAAATAAGCTGTGAGTCACTGTATACAGGCGAAATATAAACGTTTTTCCATTTAATGGACCCCCATTAGAGTAAGAACTTGAAAATTCTGTTCGTCTTATAGGTCTTTCTTTGCAACTGTTTTCAAAAGAGCAAAAAACCTATAAGGAGTAAAAATTGCTTTTTTATAGCTTCCACCATATATGATGAGGGTATATATCAGTTTGTCATTCCATTTGTAACATGTCAAATAGAGGTTTAGGATCCCATAAAATATATATATTCGTGATCCTTATGAAATTTTAAGCCGATCTAGCGATGTCCGTCTGTCTGTATATTGAAATGGCGATCACGATGCGAAGACAAAAATAGTAAAATGGCATTGAAAACCGTTTAGAAATTTTTCTACTAACTTTTTTTTTCCCAGTGCACAATTATGCCATTATGGAAAGTCGTATTTGTTTTATAATTTTAAATTAATTAACAGTTAAAAAAACAAAATTAATATAATTATTACGATCGCGACTCTTCATATCTAATATATTTTGTGTGTACATTACAAATAGGAAATCAAAATTAAATTCGGAGTCGCGAATTTCGCGAAATTTTATACCAAAATGTTTCACTTTAATCAAAAAATTTTCTTAAAATGTCCACGGAATATCTTATGTGAGATAGGATTTTTGTTAATAATTTTATTTTAATACGCTAAATAATAGGGAAAACTAAAAAAAATTAAATTTTACAAATTCAGTTGTAAGGATGATAGTATTGCCAGAATGTGTTAAAAAATTTCTAAATTTGTGGGGAAAAACGGCTGAAAATTTTTATGAGAAATCTAACCGGATTATGGTAAAAAAATACAAAATTCAGTGAAATTTGTCAATAATGGGCACCCATATAAGCGGATACCCTGCTTTTAAGGGCAATAATGTGGAGATTGGGAACTTAAACCTAGATGTTTTTTGGACCACTCTAATGCACATATATTACCACCAAAATTATATTTCCAGCTGGGCGTTTTTTCAGTGTGTACAAGTGCTGGCAAAAAATGCTTCCACAATTCCAAAATAATAATGACGAAAGGGTCAGCTGTTCAAAAATCGTCAGGAATACAAATTTTCTAACGTTAGCAAAACTTAAAACTAGGTGGTATAAAAGAGATTTTCCAAAATAAAATTTTGGTTATGCTGGGATTTGAACCTAGGCCGTCAGATTGTTAGACAAAAGCCCACCTACCAAGCAAATGTTATTCAAATTCGTGCTGTGGGTTTCGTAAATTACGTCCATTTCATGGTCGTCATAATTAACCCACCAAACAGGCTGTTGTGACCAAATTTCGGATTAGTTTCATTTTATTGGACATTAATCCACCAACCCGTATGCGAAGAGTACGTACTAAGGAGAATATTGCTGCTATATCGGCCAGTGTCAGATATGCCAGTGTCGAGATATGTCAATTCGTCACTGTTGTTAACCATTGGGCTTGTGTTATTGGACAACCTGGAAGATTATACGTAAGGACCTCGGTATGAAACCATACAAAATACAGCTGCTGCAAGAACTGAGCCCAGGGGACGTAACACATCTTTTTCCTTGGTGAATAGGCCATAGGAAAGTCGGATGAATATCAATTTTCTTTCGAAAAATTGTCCAGCGAAGGATCTCATTTTTGGCTCAGAATTGCCGAATTTGGTGTGAAGAGCAGCCAGAGGCAGTTCAAAAGTTTCCAATGCGGTTTGTGGGCCGGAGGCATCATTGGACCGTACCTCTTCAAGAACGATGAAAATCGCAACGTTACAGTCAATGGGACAAGTTACAGTGTTAGGATAACAGACTTTTTATTTGCCCAAAATGAAAGAATTGAACTTGTTTGATATGACAACATTCCACCCCGGCACGCGATACCATGAACCTTTTGAGAAGCCTATAATTTGATAGTATTAGTTAAAAATGCTAGTTTTAAGCTGCCTTTTGAACTATTTTTACAGATTTATTATCTACACTGAGAATACTATTTAGTTTACTGTTTGTACATACATTTATTTTTCAAAGAAATATAAATTTTAACTTTTTTTATACATTTGTTCGAAATGATTTACTATCAGTTACCGATATTTCAGTTTCATTTATTTAAAATTAAATACAAAATTTACCCACAAAACGGGGATTTGTGGTTTTTCTTCCCTTACCGTTATTACAAATTTAAATTTTGTTTGATGTCTGTTTCACATAAAAATATTAAAAAAATTCCAATTCGTTTTTTATTTAAATTATTTATATACAAAATTATTTCAATTCATAAACACACATTCACACAAAATGTGTTTGATTGATGATTTCAATACCATTACATTGATAACAATTGTAATGAATTTAATTTCATTACCATTGTTTGAATTAATGATTTAAAGATCTGATTTTATTGATTAATGGCAATATTTTTGAATTTTATTACCATTACTAATGCACCAATTAAAAGAAAACATTAGCATTATTAACCGTCATTTTATGTGTAAATATTTACTTACGCAGGTTTATATTTGCATATTTTTTTATTACTTTTTGTATGAAGCTACTTTGATAATTTCTAAATCGTATACATTTTTTTGTAAACAAATGATTTTCCAATCAATTGTAATTAGTCTTTTTATGCATTTGTGCTATTTCATTACAATGAGTTATGAAATTTTTAATGGAAAAAATATCATTAAATGGTAATGAAATTCTTTTCATTTGCATTAGTGTCAACTAATGGTAATAAAATTTCAATGGTAATGAAAAATTACCAAGTATGGTCTATAGGCATACATACATTTTGTAGATTAAAAAACAATTAAAAATAAATGAATAAATCTGTTATTTTTTACGGGACTGGTAGGTAAAATTTTAACATTTATTTTAACTGATTAATCATTCATTTCTTACGGATGAGTTGTTTAAACAATATTTAAAAATAACAAAAACCATTTAATTTAAATGAAATGTAAGTAAACCGGTTTTTAAATGAAATATCATTTTTTGTAAATCGTATTTTCTGTTATTTTAACTTACAAACTATTTTAAGTGAATCAGTGTAGAGTCATTCCCTTAAAAACCCACAGATTCTATGGATTATTTCTACAGAAAATTCTCAAATTCTAAGAAATGTTTTCTTTGGGAAAGCTTTCAGATTCTTTCGTCCTAAAACTTATTATAGAATTTTTTTTTTAAAAATTTCAAGATTTTGAAAACTATGAAAAAAGTCCACTGAATCTGAGCGCGTTTGTACAAAAAAGTCTTCAAAATTTGAATAATTTTAATGCAGAAAAAAGTCCTGGATATCTCAGTCCTCATAATGTATAATTAGGCTTAAAAAGCAAAACTTTCCCTAATTTACATATTGTTATTTAAATTTCCATATAAATTACATTACATATTTTCATAATCTAATATTAATGTCCTTGAAATAGCTAAACTCAAACTCTAAAATTTGTATACTTTTTGAAAACTACATCAATTTCTCACTCTTCTTTCTACCAGACAGGTATGGAAATACTTTACAGATTGTTGTAGTTTTTATTTATTCTTCTTTTTTTGTTTTAGTTTATCTGTATTATAATACAACATTGTAAACATTATGATGGGAAATATTCCATCAAACGAACACACTTTATCGTACTTATTGTGAGTAGTAAGTTGTCTTCTTTTTGTTGGTTCTAAATGTGGCCGTTAGCCTTATATTTCAAGCCATTTTCTACTGTTGTTATTGTTGTTGTAGTTTTTTTTTGTAGTTCCTACAGTTGTGTTTAAATTTAATTAATATTTGCTGTATCCCAACAAATAAGAACGTACATTTTGTTAATGTGGGAGATCCATATAACCAAAAAGCAAAAAAAAATCCAAAGAAAAAATTGTAAAAATGAAAAACAAGAGTCAAAGTATGTTTATTTATTATGTGCTCTTAGTAATTGTAACTTCCTGTTTTTAATGGAAGTGAACTGTAAATATATGTGTATTTAGTGACAGTACACTCATTGAAATAAATTTGTAAAAATGGAGAAAAAATTAGTAAGACAAGAACAGCAAAATTAAACAGCCAAATATAACAACATTGTTGTATGTTAAACAGATTTTTTTATTATCCAGGCTACTTAATACGCAAAACATCTTTTAATTTCATCAGTTGTTTGTCAACGGTTACATTTAACTTACGTATTTTTACAAACTTCAGCAAAATGCCTCACGCAGAGAAAAAACATGGTTGCAATATGATCACTGCTACTATATTTTGCTTGATGCAATCGGGTATGGTTGGCACAACCATGTTATTGGCATTAACATGGTAGCTACCATCATTATTTAGTAAAAATTTTACAATTTTATGATTGCCACTTTCTATTTCATAATATGATTGGCTGTAACCATACTGTGGTAAGAAAAATTCTGACTACGAAAAAAATATGATAATCATGCAACGATAAAATGCTGGCAACAATCAATAAATAATTATACATCAAAAAAAAACATGACTTTGATATTTACAGTGATAATATTGTCTTGTTTTCGTAAAACACCAAAATTTTATCAGTTCAGTCAGGTTGTTTTTACTCCAAAATGTCTTAAAAAAACAATCATATATTGTTTACTAAAACTGGACAAATATCAGATGGGTAGAAAATACCTTTCATATGGCATTAAAACATTTCATCAATTGACTCATTTAGATCCAGTTAATTTTTTCAGCTTTAGAAGAGTTTTTCGAAAATTCCTTCAACAAAAAATATTATTTACACTAATCAATTCATTGTCAAAAGGATTTTATATTTTTAATTCGTATCAATAAAAACAATTAGAATTTTTTTTAACCCTGTGAGACCCAGGCACGAAAAAATATAATTTTTTGACTTTACATTAAAATATCTCGAAAACTAATTTAGTCTCTGTGAAAAATAATTTTGTTAAGAATCTAACAAAAATAATTTTATACAAATTGGCCCAACTAGTTTTGAAAATATTTGCATTTTTCTTATGAAACATTAAAGCTCACAATTGTGTGTCTGGGTAAAAAAATATGTTTACTAATTCATTTCTTATAAAAAGTTCTCAAAATATTAGTAAAATAATATACGAAAAGTTTTCTTATATAAAATAATATTTTAGAAATTTACCTGATAAAAACATTTTAAGATTTTATGGGCTTTTTCTTAAAATAAAACTCGCAGATTCTCCAAACTGTTTCTTAGATAAAAGACTGAAGACTTTTGATCATAAAAAATACTTAGATTCTAAGGACTTCTTCCAGTAGAAATATTCTTAGATTATAAAGACTTTTTCTTAAAGAAAAATTTCTAAAAAAAATTTAAAAATGTCGTTAGAATCTTAGAATTTTTTTTTATAAAAAAGTCATTAAAAATTAAAAAAAAAGTAAATTTTTTACAGAATCAAAGTTTTCTTGAAAGAAAAGTCCTCAGAATCTTTAATTTTTTCCTTAAAAATTTTTCTTCAAAAAGTCTTTAATATCAAATTTTTTTTAGTAGAAACATTTTTAAAGAAAATATTTTAAAATTTAAAGAGCTTTTTCATAGTTATTAAGAATTTTTCCCTTAAGAAATTTTCTTTGATTAGGGATTATATAATGATAATCCAGGAATTATAATATAGTTATGAGGGACCATAATATGATAACATTTAGAGTAAACTATGATAGCATGCGATCATATTATGATAAACTCAATATCATAACATGTTTATTTAGGACCATAATATAGTTATTTTATTATCATAATATGATAACCATATTTTAGTACGACTATGGTTCGCACAACCATTAATGCAAAAATATAAGATGCTCTTCGAATATGATTGCCACAACTATGTTTTTTCTTTGTGTGCTTACAGACGTTTTTCTATGAGTATAGGTTTATGTATTGTACTACATGTATAGGGGCAGTAGTATCATACTTTCGAATGTATTAACTCTTTAATAATCTTTTGAATTTTTTATTAAAATTGATTCATATAACATTCGTTTAAAGCAGGGGTGCCCAAAAGTAAGAGTAAACACCAATACATTTAAAGAATAACTAATTTTTATTCAATATTTTTTATTGTAAAAACCAATACATACAAAGGAAAAAGAAAAAAAATATTTCATATCATATGTTAAACAAACACAAAATCTTTATTGATGATCGCTGTCGTCAATGTTTACCAGCAAAGCATACGAAAGTGTTGTTGCTTTCCACTCGCGTGTATACAGTGAAGAACGACAAAAAAAAACTAATAAGGCAAAGTTGTTTATGTATTTCGTATTGCTATTGCTGAGTGCTCTATGTGTATTAAAACACACAGCCTATAGCTAAGAGCATTTACAAAAACAAATGAGCATAAAGAGTATAGGCCTTGAACACCCTTGGTTTAAAGCAGTGGTCGGCAAAAAGAGAGAATATGAATGTATTGGTGTTTTACACCGTCAGAAATTATTTTATCTTTCTAGATAAAAGAAAGAATGAATAAATTAATTAATCGATAAGAGAATATCAGTATTCATTGAATTAAAATATATCATCTTTTTGTTTTCTCTATTATAAAAAATAAAAATAATTCATAATAATGAAATTAATAATTTTTTGATTGCATAAAAGGCATTTTGCCTCATTCAATATATTTCAAGAAAATAAAAAAAAAATTTTCCCACTCAATGTTCCACATTTTTAATTTAAAATCTAAACGAAACACAAAATAAATACCTATAATAAAAGAAATACCTTTAATAAAAAAAACAAATTTTTAGAGTGTACTTTATTTCTTCAACAAAGCGGCATATACTTGCTCTGTTGAAAGTTAGCGTACTACTGAATGAAATAATTGTATCTTTTGTGCTCTTAGCTGTGAGATTTATTGACATTCGTGTAGTGTATGTGTAAATTGCCGATTGTGTTCGGCTCCTGAGTGCTATGAGTGCCGATCACTGGTTTAAAGCATTGCTTATGAACCCAGTGAGAAAAATATTAACTGCAAAGCGCTGGCAAGACACTTTAACAGGTAGTACAAATACTGGCAAATAGTGCTTTTCCAATTCCAAACTGATAACACATTAGACAAAATAGCCGGTTGTTCTAAATTTTCATTGTTGGCAAAACATTGGTAAAACCAATAATTAAGTGGTCTAAATATAGATTTTAAAAATAAAATTATAAAGAAGTTTAATTTTATTTTATGCCGGGATTCGAACCTAGGCCGTCAGATCAGCACTGACCACAAAGCTAACGTGGCATATAAAACTTGAAAGCTAAAATCCTAAATGCTGGGTAATCGTTGGATGCGCTAATATGGTGGCACTGGCTTGTTGGAATCAACTTTTAGAAACTAAAAACGAAGATTTTCCACAAAAACTTAATTTTAATAAAGCCCTTTTTAAACAACCCGTTTTTAGTCACGGAAGTTTTTTTTTTCTAAAATTACCGTCAAATTCTGAGAACTTTTGCAATTAGAAAAACGCTAACATTCTGAAAATACTTTTGTTAAGAAACCCCTCAAATTCTAAGTAATTGTACCTGCTGAAATCCGGCAAATTTTTTTCTACAAAATCCTTAAATTCTAAGAATTTTTCCTTATATAGAAAAAGTCTTCAAAATCTAGAGTCCTTCTACAGAGAATATTTTGCAAAATTACCTAAAGTTTTGCTGTAGGAAATATTCCTCAAATTCGGAGGATTTATTTTTAATTACAGGGCTTTCCAATAAAAGGCGTTAACATTTTCAAGATTTTTTGCTATAGAAAACCCATTATAATACTTTTCTATCTCAACTAAAAAGACCCACACTTTCATTTTTCTATATGCAAGTCCGAATTATTTGATGCAATTAAATTACGACTCTTCCCAATATCACCACTATATTTTAAATATACAGTTATGGCATAATAAAGCATCCTGTTTTTATCGTATCTGTTTCATACCAACTATATTACATATGTTCTGGCCTGCAATATCTGAATGATCATTTTAAAACTTATTAAGATTTATATTAAATGCACTCTTATTTACTTACTTTTAATTTTTTCCAGTTTTTGGAACCCTTGGCTTGTTCAGGTAATTAATTTGCTCTGGTACTTTTTCTTGATTTTTCCTTTTCAAAAAGCGTTAATATCCTCTTCAGACGAATTTATTTCGGAAAATTTTAATTTGTTTATTTATATTTTGACATTATAAGTCTTACTATATAAAGTATTTAAAATTACACACTTTATGTCTAGCAAAAATATTTAGGCACAATTTGTGTAATTATAAAAAGTAAATGTTTATAAACTTGTAAATATGTATCCAACCTTGCAAAATACTATATATTTGTGTGTATTTTTGTAGACAAAATTTACACATTTTTTGCCTAACATTAGGCATTTTGTGCAATTTTACGTGAAAATCTAATATATTTATAACAGTAATTTTACATGCATTTTTTTTAGTGTAACACTGAAATTTTTGTAAAATAAATTCTTGCAAAACTGTGTTTGCACACGCTGATAAAACATTACAAACAAGAGTTGTGTCAGTAATTTATACTTAACTCCCCGGCTGCCCAGTGGTTTGCCAGTACTTCATTTTTTGTACCACTGGCAATTTATGATTGGAAATTCTTGTTCACTTGTTCGTACATAGTGAATGAATTCTCTTATGAATTCATTCTATTTGAAATGATCATTCACTTGAAAACTTAAATAGTTTTTGAATTCAATTCTGATTAATATTTACTTATTTAACGTCAAACAATTGTCAATAATTCTAGCGTTGCCAACTACAATTACGATTTCTTGGTAAATTCATAGTTGTATTTGTTTTATGGGATTTTGTTTTTATTTCAGCTAAATCTATCTTGAAATTGGATTTCATTTTATAGGAATCCACTTTTAAGTTTATTTCGAGCATAATGTATCAAATATAGTGTTGTCTGAATCATTAAAAAATATGTACCTTATATCTTTTACAAATTGTATGAAAGTACAATCTTTTAAGAGATTCGAATTAATATACAAAATTAATGAGGAAAGTTGATTGTTATTCGATAAGGAATTAATTTATCAAAATTAAAATGAATTATATTAAATATTAAGCTTTGGCAATGAAGCTTGTGATTTTATTCTTAGGGAATCGTTTGATATAATGGGATATGCACATTTTTTTAAAGTTGTATTCAATTTAATTCATAATTGAATGAAGTCTTTTGATGCTCTGAGTAGTAGTAGTACAACACAAGCATGAGAATGTGTTAAACTAAATGTGGTTATTACGGCAGGTACAAAGAAGTTCATGATATAATTTTGTTATGTACCTACAAAGTCGTATGTTGTAGTGTTAAGTAAAGTATGGAGACAACATATTTTATTACATTTTCTGTTTTTTTGTTGTTGTTATTTTTGTACATCGTGTCCTTTTTTAGGTTTTTACTTTAAAGGTAACAAAAATAAAAAAAGAATGTCATCCAGGTTAAGATTAAATAATGCCGCATACAACAAGAGACATTTGTTAAATTATTGTTTTGCGTAGATTATTCAAAAATTAATTTAAATAACATAACATTAAAATAAGTATGTACGTTCGAAGAGAGGTAACAAAATATAAGGTGTTTGTTGTTCATATACAGTCGATGTTAATGTCCTTGCCAAGACGGCAAAAAGGAAATGATAAACATTTTATATCATGATTTTTTCATGCAGAAATTCGGAGAATTTGTTTATACATTCAAAACAGTACATCTGAAATTTTATAAAAATAATTTGGATTTTAATCATAAATTAAAATCTGTTGATATTACACCAAAAAAAAAAAAAATAAGTCGGTAATTTTACAGAAATATTTCTAACAAACAGTTTGTGTTAAGAATTATTAGATTTAACACAAAATGTGGTTGATTTAACACCCTTCCTAATAGCCCTTTGACATATGTATATATTTTCATAGAATACGGGTTCTGAAAAATATTAAAAATATTAATTTTTTTGATAATCATACTAATGACATTATATTATACTGTATAATATATTTATTGTTGAATGTACCAGGCCTTCAATGTTTTAGATTTTATTATTATATTTTGGTGTTTAAATAACGAACAAAATGTGTTCGTCTCCAAAACTTATAATATGTACATATTTTTTACTTTGGACCCGAAAGACACCTCAACGAATACAAAACATTTATTGCCAACAATATTCTACTTAACTTGAGCTACATCTCAAAAGTTATTCTTTTGCTGGCAAACATGTTGTTGTAAAGTTTTATTACTTTAAATTGACAAGGTATGTCCATGTACTTATTCGTGATAGTAGCTGTAACATTGGCAGTGGGTGCGGGTGGTGGTAAGTGGTAGTAAAATATTATGTTGTAGGGCCTTAAGGGAGTTACCAAAGAAAAGTTTGATGAGCAAATGAGTGTCGTTTTAAATGTGTTATATGTATATATGTGAGATTGTAAATATGTACATATAAGTTTAACTTAAGTTTACAAACAATTTATAAGACGAAAGTATTTTTTCAGACGTCATTTTTGTTGTACCTCTTTTTCAAAGAAAATCAACTAAAAAAAATTTTTTACGGCTAAACCACATGCTGTATAATCATTTTTTTTTTTGTGAAAATGACTGACAAGAAGGAGCACCTAATTCATAACCACACAGAGTGAAATTTTTTTCACAAGTTTTACAAAATATTTTTACCTAAATTAAAGTAAATAAAAAATTTATTTAAATTAATGAAAAGTTTTAATACATTTTGTGAAACTACAATAGTTTTTAATAAAACTTTTTTTATCAGTTAGAGTATTAATTTTTTTACAAGTAAATTGAAATTTTTCATAAGGTTTTTAGAAAAATACATTAAACCAGCGAATTTTTGATCAATTAATATCATAAAGATAATTCTCTCAATGTAAGAAATTTTTTTTTTTATATTAAAGTTTTTATATACAAGGTCAAGTCAATAAGTCTTTACAAAAACTTAGAAAAACACATTTTTCGGGGTTGATTCTTTTTTGTTTTGCAACAAAGTCTCCTTTTAGCGCGATACACTTCATTAAGCGATTTTTCAATTGTTTAAGCGCTCCCCAAGTTTGATTTTGCATAGGCTTCAGTTGTAGAGATGACTTTCTCTTTCGATTGGAATCTTTCTCCGCAGAGCAATTTCTAAAAGTTTGAAAACAGGAAAAAGTCGTTGGGAGCAAAAACTGGAGAAAAAGGTGGATGCCGCAACAATTCGAACCTCGTGTGTTTTTGCCATCGAAACTGCATTATCTTGATCTTAAATGACTTTTTTTTCTTAATAATGACTAATATTTTCTCCATTTCACTTTTCCAATTAGTCAATATAAAGGGTGATTTTTTAACCTTTTGAGTTTTGAAAATTAAAACAAAATCACAGAAAACTTGCAAAAGTGAATGAAATATTTATTTGCGGTGATAAATGAATGCCTGCCGTTTATTTTTTAAAGATTTTTTCATGTAAATGTTGCAAGCTGCTACACCGTGATATCCAATTTTTGGCATACTTTTTCTAGCATTTCGTCCGGTATCTCACCAATGGCAGCTGCAATCTTGTCTACCAGAGCTGCAATTGCAGCAGTCTTGTCCCTGTACACGAGAGACCACACGTATCCAAACAACAAATAGTGGCAGCCAACGAACTGCTCCAAAACGCGAAATTAATTGCGAAACACCAAACTCGCCTCTCAATAGGTTAATGGTATCGCGTATAGTGTAGCATGTGGCACCTTCCATTTTGGGCAAAAATCATCATCGATAATCATCGCACGGTACCTTGCTTCATTGACGTTGCAATGTCCATCGATCTTAAAGAAGTACGGTCCAAAAATGTCACCAGCCCACTAACGGCATCAAATAGTGCATTCTTAAGGGTGCATTGACAGCTCTTTAACTGTTCTGGCTGCTGTTCACACCAATTTCGGCATTTCTGTTTGTTGCCGTCCCAAATGAACTTTGTCGCTGAAGACCATTTTTCGATAAAAAAAAATGGATCTTCATCCAACTTTCCTAAGATCCATTTACTAAACAAACGACGTTGCGGTACCTGGCTTCAGTTATTCCAGCAGCTGCTGTATTTTGCGTGGTTTCATAATGAGGCCATTACGTTGACAACGGCGACGAATATCGAATAATATCGCGGTCTTCATTGACACTGTCATATACAACAGCAATATTCTCCTCGGTACGCACTCTTCGCACACGGGTTGATGGACTAATGCCCAATAAAGTGAAACTGGTGCGAAATTTGGTCACAGCAGCTTGATTAGCCTATTCCGTTGGTCGATTATGATGACCATAAAATGGACGTAATTTACTCGTTTCTCACACAGCACGAATTTTGATAATAAAATTCAATAATTTGCAAGCATTGTTCGCTTGTAAGTCTATTTATGGTAAAATGGCAAACCTTACTGAGCATTCCTGCCATTGCCACATGTAACGAATCTTTTTTTTAATTTGAAAAAATTTACACTGAAAACCCAAACACCAGAAAAAAATTACCCTTTAAATAATTTCATGCATATCCCAAAAATAAAAATGTTGTCATAACCTTAACTCGTGTTTCATTTCTGGTGCATAGTGGTGAATCCATTTTTCATCACCAGTTATGTATTAGTTATATTCAGTTGATTTACAATCGAAACTCAATATGCCCAACTTAAGCAGATTTAAAGCATGTCAAAAAAATTATGTGGAAATAAAAAATAAGAACTAAAAAAAATTAACAATTTAAAATTCAAGAAATCTAAAAATATATGCAATTGTGCGAATTTCAACTAATTCATTCAAGTCAAAAAAGGGTGTCGTGCAATTTTATAATTTCTAAAGAGAAGAAACACTGGAAATTTTTCCTGCTATTGTAGTTAATATGTTGATTTATTTGGAAAGTGGATAGAGAAGAGATGAAAGGTGGTGAAAGATGAAGGGCTTCAAATATGACAATACTGTAATTGCGCGAGATAATAATTCTTAATTGCTGATGAAGAGTTGGCGGAATTGTTTAACGTTTTTAGTTCATTGCACTGTTTTTTTTTTAATCAAAATTGCTGTCGTTGGGGATCGAACCCACAACCTTCTGTGTATAATTTGGGCCAAACTTACGTAAACATTTACTTACTTTTATCAAAAAATTAACATAAGGCAAGTAAATTGATGTTACAGTGTTATTTTTTCAATTGTGAGCAATTTCGGCACAAATATTACCGATTGCTTATTCATATCAAATTTTTCATACAAAATTTAAATCTCTGAACCATACGATACGCCTGTGGCCCCAAGTAGGTCAAACATTTTAACTCGCCGGACACTCAAAACTTTGTCGTGGACAAAGATGTAGTAACTGCCTCAACTGTACGTCCTCAACGAAGTTCAACATTTTTGGCTGAACCGCCACCTTTAAATTAATTTTAAACAATTGTAGATATTCTTTAACACTGGAACAGATATGCCATGAACTTTGTCTAACTCATTTTTGATTTCCTTAGGTGTAGAAGTGTTTGATGACAGCACGAAATTAATTTTTCCACTTTAAAAATAGCAAAAGTTGGTTGGATTGTTTAAAAAACTTAAAATTTGTCGCCTTTTGAAACTTGACTTTTTTCAAATTATTTTTTTTTCGTTTTAAATTCTTAGTGATCCTTTTATTATTTTGTAAAGACTTACTGGCTTACCCTCGTATAATAGAAAAAAAAAATTTAAGTTCACCTGTGGTGCAATTCCATAACTTTTTTATAACAAACTTCGTTAACAGTTATTTGATGACTTCTTTCTACCGATACTTGACAAATTTATCGATTACGTTAACTAACGATAATTGTAGGTTGTGGTACCAAAAAAGCTATGCCGCATTTTTTAAATATTTAGCAAGAGATACAGATAAAAGTTCTAAATTTTATTTTTAGTTGCTTTGAAATTTTATAAAGTAACTTGAAATTCAAAACAAAAAACAATCGGTATATAAGTTAACGATTTTTCAAGTATCAGCAGAAAACAAATAAAAACAACTAAAAAAGGGCTAAGTTCGGCTGTGCCGAATCTTTGAAACCCTCCACCAAAGGGGATGAAGATGATATACGTATATACTAAATTTTGCATGAACTGTAATATTAATTTGTTTTGTCAATTTATGTAACGAACTTTTGTTATTTAGTTTTAGCAATGTTATTTACAGAGGTCTGCTCTGTTAGCGACTTTAACATTGTTAATTTTTACGTTAACTTAGTTATCATAGTATGTAAGACAATAAATGTAATCGAACAATAAGAAGACTTAATAACGTAAAGAAAAATTGTACAAATTTGTATGGAAAATTTAGAGGTACCTTCACATTTTCACTCATAACTTTTGAGCCGCTTGACCGATTTTGCTCATTTTAAATACCAAACTGCTCGGGAGGATGTTCAATAATCTGGGTAAAAATAGGCACCCCCGCTTGCGTCTTCGCGTCGTGATCGTGATTTCAACAGACAGACAGACAGACGGACATCGCTAAATCGACTTAAAATTGCATAAGGATCACGAATATATATACTTTATGGGGTCTTTCGACATATTGCAAACGGAATGACAAACTGATATATACCCTCACCATATATGGTGGAGGGTATAAAAATGGTTGAATTTGGTTGTGCCGAATCTTTGAATACCCTCTACCAATATCCTTAAAAAATTTTCTCTACTGTTTTTGATACAAATAATTTAAAAAACTTTAAAAGTAAAATTATGGAGGTGAACAATTTTTCTAAGGTGAAAAACGTTTTTGGGTGTGAAAACAAATTTTGTGGTGGAAACAAAATTTAGAGGTGAAAGATTTTTTCCTGATGAAAAAAAAAATAGTAATGAAAAAAATTTTTTGAGGTGAATATAAAATATTATTCAATTCTAAGCGACTGGTGAAAAAACAAGGGAAAATATTCTACTTTCAGGTCTACTATGTAGTTGCCGGCCTACTATGAAATTGAACTAAATAAAATACGCAAATTTGTAAAGAAAATTTAGAGGTACCTTCACATTTTCACTCATAACTTTCTAACCGCTGGACCAATTTTGCTAATTTTCAATAGAAAGCTGTTCGGGAAGATGTACATTAATCTAGATAAAAACCCCGCTTGGGTCTTCGCGCCGTGATCAACATTTCAACAGACAGACGGACATCGCTTAATCGACTTCAAAGAGCATAAGGACAACGAATAAATATACTTTATGGGGTCATAAACCTATATTTTGGCATTTTACAAACGGACTGATAAACTGATATATACCCTCACCATATAAGTATGGTGGAGGGTATAAAAAGTTAGACAAAAACTTTTAACGAATTTGTTGTTAATTATCGAAACGGACATTTTTAAACGACTCCGTTAGTGGCGCTTAAAAAACTGTCTAACCTTAGATTTTTCTTCTTTGACAAAATTTGTAAAATTTAACATTTTTATGTGTAAGTATTCTAAGGATTCCGTTGTGTTTGTAAGTATTTGTGTAAGAAAATTTTTTCTTTATATAAATTGTGACATCAATTGTATAACTGTTTTTGCCAAAAATTAAAAGAAAATTGAATTGTTGATTTTTCTTTTGCCTTTACATACAATATTTTTTAATAATAATTTCTAGCATTATATATCTGTGTTTTCAGCAATAACCGCATATGTGACAATTATATTTTCAAATTAGAGGCTTGATATACATATATATAAACATTTTCCTTTTTATTTAATTTTTTCACTGTCATACAGATATACATAGGTAATAAAAACAACATGTAACAATTTAAGATAAAAATCTTAAAAGGACGTGACCCTAGAGAAGGATGAAAACACATATTATTAAGGAGATTTAAAGCGTGTGCAGACAATAACTACACTTAAAAAAGTTTGTAAGTTAAAATAACTGAAAATATCATTTAAAAGAAATGATATTTCATTTTAAAACCGGTCTACTTAATTTTCATTTAAATTAAATGCCATTTGTTATTTATTTTTAAATTTTGATTAATCAACTGACACATCCGTAAGAAACAAATGATATAATCAGTTAAAATAAATGTCAAAATTTTACCTAACAATCCTTAAAAAATAAATGTTTTTTTTTCATTTATTTGAAATTATTTCGTTTTTTGTATTTTTTGTTTTTTTTTTTAATATACTCGTACAATACAAAATGTATGTATGCATATGAAGCTATAAACACTTTTTGTATGAATGTGTTTGTATATGTATGTGTGCTTATGAAGTTCTTGTAATTTGTATTGAAAAATTTTGTATATATACAACTAATTTAAATAAAAAAAAAAACAAATTGAAATTTTTTGAATATTTTTTTTTTTTTGTAATAACTGTTACGGACACAAATAAACCACAAGTTTCCGTTTTGTGGGTAAATTTTTATTAAATTTCAAACAAATGAAAAAAATAAATGAAACTGAAAAAATGGTAAATGATAGTAAATTATTTCGAATAAATGTATAGAAAAGTTAATATAGATATTTCTTTGAAAAATGAATGTATGTTCCTTTATTTTTAAATGGAACGGAAAACTTTTTTATTAAACTACAAACAGTTAACTACATAATATTCTGAGTGTACTTAAGTCGTGATCCATTAATTTCTTGAAAAACAATAAAACCCATGTTAAAATCGAAATACACTCGAAGCCCGGTATATACATACATATGGATATTGTCAGCAGTGTTGTCACGAACAAAAATTTTTTGTAGCCAAAATTTAAAAAGTTACCAAATGAGAAAAAAATAACCAAAATTTAAAGTTTTGTGTTTTGATTAAAATACAGTCGAAGCCTGGTATAACGAATGATATATCGTCAGGCCCATTCGTTATATCGCAAAAAATTTTCGTTATATCGAGTAAAAATTTTCGTTATACCGGGCTTTGACTGTATATCAAAATATTTATTATTTAAATTTGTATTGGAAATATTATTTTATAGCAAAAATTGATCAAAAATTAAAATTTCTGCTTTAATTGTCGCTTTCAGATGATAAATGTTCGAATTCATTATTTGCATTGACGGCAGTCAATGTAATTACCTTCGATTATAACGTTTTAATTTTTTAGTTTCTCACCTTTGTTTACATTTATACAATTATTGTACGATTTTAGAAATCTATTTTATTTAATTTTTTTTTTATTATTTGGCTACATATTTATATTTTTGTAAAGGCAATAAACAACACCGTTTATAACGGAATCAATACTGATGACGGTAAATCCCTTTTTAAAGGCACGAAAACGGTTACAGCAAAAGGCGTCAAAACGTAGTGATTTCGAAAAACCGATTATACGTTCTATTAATGTTCCGTTTACGTACATGCTTTGACGGATACGTGTTTTACAGACGTAAACGTGTCCCAAAATCCGGATTCATGATTCGGCATGCGTCGGAGAGTCCGTAAAAATTTTTCTTGGGAAGTAAAAAAATATTCTTGAATTCACAATGTAAAATACACACACTTGTTTATCTATTGTGCATTTATTTAATGTTTTTTGCCACCACTTAAAATTGTTCAATTCAGAATCCTTTTTTTCATCGATAGAATGTCGCCAATTAAAACTGTCATGCATGTTTTGGTAATCTAGAGCTGATTAACATATTTTGTTCAACGAACTACATACTTATATAAAAAATTTAACAGAGTTATCATGTCAACGTAATAAAAACGCATACATAAAAATATTTAATATTCAAAAAAATTAAAAAACACAGAAAAACAATTTATATATTTGATTGCCAAAAAAGTAACCAAAATGAAAAAAAAGTTCACATCTTCACATTAGAAAAAATAACTAATTTTAGTTGAAAATAACCAAAACGGCAACGCTGATTGTCAGGCCTATTCATTATACAGAAATATTCGTTATATCGCAATTTACTTCATCTTGAGCATTTTTAAAAGTTTTTTGATTATTAAAAATCATGGATGGAATCCGAAACAAATGCGGTTATCGGTAAGGAAAACGCTATTTTCTATTGTTTCGTAACGTTATTTTAAGGGTAACGCTATTTTATATTATTTCGGTAACGTTATTTTAAGCATAACGTTTTTTTCAGTTATTTCGGTAACGGTATTTTAGGGATAACGATTTTTTCAATTATTTCGGTATCAGTATTTTAAAGATAACGGTATTTTCTGTAATATCGGTAACGTTATTTTTGTTATTGCAGTATCAGTATTTTAATGATAACGCTAGTTCCAATGTACACCGATTTAGAGAAAAAAATTAATCTGACACAATATTTAGTGATATCCAATTTTTTTTATATTCCTTAATATCTTATTTGATCCAGCAATATATAGCTAAAAGGATAGGAATTGATCCTAAAAATGGCAGATCAAATTAGATCCAGCAATATATTTGGGGATTTAGAATCTAAACTAATCCGAAAAATCGCAGATCAAATTAGACCCAACAATATATTTAGGGATAAAGAAATATCCAAACTTATCCGAAAAACGTCAGTTCGATTAGATCCAATAATAAAATATACACGAAAACTACACCTTTTTCAATTGTATTTCAGAAATAGTCAATTGTATTTCAGAAATTGTCAATTGTATTTCAGAATAGTCAATTGTATTTCAGAAATAATCAATTGTATTTCAGAATAGTCAATTGTATTTCAGAAATAGTCAATTGTATTTCAGAATAGTCAATTGAATTTCAGAAATAGTCAATTGTATTTCAGAATAGTCAGTTGTATTTCAGAAGTAATCATTTGTATTTCAGAATAGTAAATTTTTTTTAGAAATAGTCAATTGTGTTTCAGACATTGTCAATTTTATTTCAGAAATAGTCAATTGTATTTGAGAAATTGTCAAATTTATTTCAGAAATAGGCAATTGTATTTCAAAAATAGTCAATTGTATTTCAGAAATAGTCAAAAAAAGTACACCCTACGTTTTGGAGTTGTTATTGTGCAAAAAAGCGGAAAATACTCCTCCTTGACGGCCTGCCAAAACCGCTGGAGTTGGGAAGTTAAAATTTGATACAAATATTCCTGATCCAATGTAAATGTGCAATTATGCAAATGTGGAAATTTGTAAAAGTGCAAATTTGCAAAAGTGCACAAAATTTGTAAATGTGAAAGTGTGCGATTTTGCAAAAGTGCAAATGTGGTTATGTGCGAATTTGCAAAAGTGTAAATGTGGAAATTTGCAAAAGTGTAGAAGTGCAAATTTGCAAAAGTGAAAATTTAGAATAGTGCAAATTTGCAAATTCGCAAAAGTTAGAACGTGCGTATGAGCAAATTTGCAAATGTTCGAAATGTGCGAATTTGCAAATGTGAAAATGGGCAAATTTGCAAAAGTGCAAATGTGAAAATTTGCAAATGTGCAAAGGTGAAAATTTGATTGTTTGATGGTTTTATGGATAAATGGTTTGATAGATTGATGTATCGATGGTTTGATGGCAATGTAAATGTGCAAATATGCAAATGTGTAAACGTACACATGTGCAAATAGGCAAATGTGTAAATATATAAATATTTATTTCATTCAATATCGCCCAGCCCAAACCGCTGGAATTTTGTATGAAGGTTCCCCCTGCGGCGTAGACATTCGCTAAGACGAGATTCTTGGAAACTCCTTCGGGGAAGAGCAAAACGGGGAAACCTACCCTTTCACGGCGTGCCCAAACCTTTATATCTAGAAACTTGAAATATGCTATTCTTGGAATATGTGCTAACTCATCGAAGAAGTCTCCCTCTTAACAGCCTGCACAAACCGTTGGACCTAGGAAGTTGAAATCCTCCGGTGATTGGCAGAAAAGGGAAAAATTCTCACCCTTAAATTCCTGCCAAAACCGCTGGAGCTGGAAAGTTGAAATTCGGTGCATAAGTTCGTTTTCCGGTGTAAACATTCACCTAGTTCGAATTTTTGTAAATGTCTACGGAGAGGGGCAAAAATGTGAACAGTCTCCCCCTTAACGGACTGCACACACCGATTTAGCTGGAAACCTGAATATGTGCTAACTCATTGTTTAGCTACATTTTAGAATTTTAGCCAGGTACATGGTATAAATGGGGGTTCAAAGGAAAAAATCTGAAATTTAAAATATGTGTTACCTGGAGTAAGAGCTAACTCATTATTGAGGTAAATCTTAGAATTTTGGTATAATATTGGGGACTCCGTGTAATTATCTGGGAACTTAGTATACTCCCAGGCGTTAGCCCGGGCAATGATGGCTGAATTAATGGTACTAAATTGGTTCTGATTTAATATATATATATATATAAATATATATATTTAAATTTTCACCACTTATATCCTATCAAAAATTTCTAGTACTTGTTATCCCGAAATGATTTAAAATTTAAAAGTTTTGTAAAAAAATATTAATAAGGAAATAAAAATAAACTAAAAGAACAAAAAAATTATTCTCACTGGCTGGGATTCGAAGCCATTGACATGGGGCCACATATAATTATATGAAATTATATCTTCTACCATATCAAAAATACTCTAGATATGGAACTATATATAACAATATCTCAAATTTGCACATATTTCTTATATTAGAACGGTGTCGTGTAATAAAGCCATAGGCAATAAAGCCATATGACCTTATTTCACACCGCATTGGGAAATAATGCCATATGGCTTTATTTCCACAGAAGGAATTAAATAAAGTCATATTCGTTTGTCAATTAAAGTGGAAATAATGCCATACCAGTGAAAAATGCAATTAATTGTAATAGTTACATAGGTATTGCCAAAAGAATGCGTTGTCTATTGTCAAGCGTTGAAAAGGTATAAGGTACAGGCGTTGGAAGGGGGCCTGCCCGGCTTTTCGCGGCACCTTCACGTCAGGCGCGGAAATTACGCGCCGTATTGCATTTTGAGTGCTGTTCTTCAACATATTGAACCATTTTTTTTTCTGGCGACTGGCTATTCATGAAGAGCCATTAGTTTCACGAAAGGCATTTTTTGCGATCTTTGCAACTCTTGAAGCGAAATATTAAAGTTTGTGATCTAAAAGAATTTCGAAAGTTTTTTTGAATTTTTTGAAGATGGGTATGGGGTCGCGGAAATATATGTTATCAAAAAAATTAGGTTATGGAGAAAAATTTTTTATAATTATTTTTTTCTGGTGCGTTTTGTTCATACAACTAAACAAATCTCTTTTTAATGATGCGATTCCACGAAAACATTATTTGTGTAAAAAATTATTATATTAAGGACCACTTTTATAGCCTTCAAAGTACAAAATTATTTTTTTTCTACATTTCAAACCTCAATAACTTTAAAAGTTTTCAAATATGTTAGAAAGATAATTTAAATACCTTCATTTTGGTGTACATAAGTTTATATCTTACTTGTGGAAAAATATTCAAAAAAATAAAAATAAATTATTTTTAATTTCACACAATTTTAAAAGTAGGTAATTGACAAAAGTGTAGGAAATATACAAAAATAAAGAAAAAGTATTTTTTATTTCACACTTTTTGAATTTTACGATACTTGAAGTAGGACTTCTTCAAAAGTAGGTAATTGGCAAAAATATTTAAGATTTAATTTACAATTGCTATACTGTAGAAAGAAAATAAAGCATGGGTAATTAATATATATATAAAACTGTTTTCTAAGTTTAGGCAATAATTCTTAATTCGAGATATCAAAGTTGTATTTAAAAAACACATGATCTTATAGACCAATCCAATTTTCAATATTGGATAAGTTAAAAGAACAAGTTATCAACAATTAAAAAAATTTATCAAAAATGGAGATAGAAAATTTTTCGGTAAGTGAATCAGAAATGTCACACTCCTCAGATGACTTTTGTTCCACATTTAATATTTTATGTATTGTGATTTTAGATACATATTTAGTTTCTAATTTAAATTTGTTCATTAAATATGTTGATTTTGTTTATTTAATATCTTTTAATTTTGTATAGGAATACAAATATATTGATGAATTCAATTTTTAAAATTTTTATTTAAACAATGTATTTTTAATGTTTTTTTACTTATCCAAGAAGGAAACTTTATGAAATTCTTTTAATTTTTGTAAAATTTAAAAAATAAAGAAAACTTTTCTCAAACTTTAATATTTTTCTTATATTTTTTCAGCAAGTGAAAATAAATCTATGTAGCAAATGAAAGGTAATTTAAAGAACTTTCTAACGCATTTAACATCTTTAAAAAATGTTTAAAAGTATTGAGGTTTGAAATCTAGAAAAAAAAAATTGTACTTTTAAGGCTATCAAAGTGGTCCTTAATATAAACATTTTTCACACCAATAACTTTTTTCCTGGGATCGCATCATTAAGAAGAGATTTGTTTAGTTTTATGAATAAAACGCACCAGGAAAAAATAATTATAAACAATTTGTCTGCATAATCTCATTTTTTTATAAAATCTATTTCCGCGACCCCATTCCCATCTTAAAAAACCCAAAACTGATTTCGAAATAGTTTTGGATCACAAACTTTAATATACCGTTTCAAGAGTTGCCACATTTTTTTGGTGAAACGCCCTAATGCTAATGTTTATGTATTTACGTATGATAATATATTATAAGATAAGGCCACATATGATTTTATCTAAACTTTTTTACTCGAGTATATAGGATTTTAAAGCACCTTGTTTTTTTTAATAAAAAATTGGGTTAAAATAGACATAGAATTTAATTTTTTTAAATCGCGTAACTTTAAACTATATTATTTTAAATTCTACAAATATTTTTTAAATAGTTACGAAATGTGGGGGTTTAAAGGTTAAAAATAAGGGAAACCCTTAAATTGATCCTACAATTTTTTATTTAAAAGTGGGAATAAGGTAGAGTTGTATAAGTATAGAGTATTTAGAATTGTACAACTATAGACCAAGGTGCTTTAAAACTCCGTAATTTTGTGGAGTATTTTCTTGTCAATTCTTGATTTCATGCAAACTTGTTAAGATTTTTCTAAAATTTAAATTTCTTTTTTTTCGTCTCAAAACCCTAGGTACATACGATTATAATTTTTTTCATTAATTGCTTAAATTAAAAAAAAAAATTGTGGATCTTTTTCTATTTTAAATATTTTTTTTTTTTTATATATTTTTATAAGTATCTCAATAGGGATACTCTTTGGTGATAGGAATTTAGGAAGTCTATTAGACATTTTTGGGAAAATTGTGAAAAAAGCCTTTTTCTCAAGCCTGGTTAGGCAATTTTGCCAGCAGTATTATTTTACAGAAAACATACTAAAATGTTAAATAAGAGCAAAAAATATCCACATATCTGTATGTTTTTTAACTGATTGGTGAAATTTTATATAACATATAATTTTGCGAGAAAATTTTGAAATTTCTAAATAAAACAATTTAAAAAAACTAAAAACTTCTTTTATTTTCAAATGATTAAAATAAATTATTCAAAATAAATTCAAGTACATGCTTATATGTTTTTTCTTTAATTTCACTAACACCTTGTCTTCATATTAAATATAATATGCCATGAAATTTGAAAATTACACACAAAAAAACAACGAAAAGAATTTTATTGCTGTTTTTGTGTAATTTTCAAATACGAAACGAATTTTATTGCTGTTTTTTGTGTAATTTTCAAATATCATGGCAAATTTTATTGCATTTGAAGATACCTTACCAGGTATCAAGATCATAACTTGTGTAGAAATTACTTGAAAAAAAGTGTTGCTACAGTGATAACAATACAAAAAGCGTTCGCAAAGTTAACAATACAATGACGACTTAAAGTAATAAAAAATGTATCGGCATTTTAAGAGTAAAGAAATTTTCTATTATTTCCGTAACGTTATTTTAAGGGTAATGCTATTTTCTATTATTTCGGTAACGTTATTTTAAGTATAACGATTTTTTCAGTTATTTCGGTAACGGTATTTTAGCGATAACGTTATTTTATATTATTTCGGTAACGGTATTTTAAGTATATCGTTTTTCAGGTATTTTGTTATCGGTATTTTAGCGATAACGGTATTTGATATTATTTCGGTAACGGTATTTTATATTATATCGGTAACGGTATTTTAAGGATAACGATTTTTTCAGTTATTTCGGTAACGGTATTTTAGGGGTAACTATAGTAAGTTGAAAGGGTATTGAATCGATTACGGTATTTTAACGGTATTGCCTGCCAACCCTGCTACAAATTTAAAAAAGGACTCCAATAATGGTACACACTTTCACTAGAAATATCAGAAATAAAAGATTCTCAAATTATTTTCATATGTAATTTTTTTTTTTTTTTTTTTTGTATAGTCTTTTACCAATTTTTTATTATATCGAGTATAAATTTTCAGAAATATTCGTTATAAAGCGTGATTACCCGTTTAGGTTTTGAAAATTGAAAAAAAAACGGAAAATTTGCAAAAATTAATGAAATAAAGGGTGATTCAAGTAGAGATACTTTTTTCAATAGCCTTTTTTGACAGATCACGTGTGAGTCGTGTCATGCTGTCATGTTATTTTTGTTTAGTATTGTTTTGCATTTCATAATGGAAAGACTTACGCCTGACAACGTTTACAAATCGTTCAACTTTATTACGAAAATTCACGTTCTGTGAATGCACTTCGCTCAACTTATGGTCAACATAATCGGCCAGCATTCATTATTGGATAATATTCGACCGAATAGACCACGTCCAGCACGCTGTGAAAAAAATATAGCTGAGAGTGTACACGAAGACCGTGGAGAGTCGATTCGGCGCCGTTCGCAACATTTCGGACTGACGTATGGAACGACTCGGCGCATTTTACGTCGAGATCTTAAATTGAAAGCCTACAAAATACAGCTTGTGCAACAACTGAAGCCGCTCGACCTTCCCAAGCGACATCGCTTCGCTCTATGGGCTCTTGAAAAGTTCCAAGAAGATCCGACGTTTTGGCTCAATGGTATGTAAAAAATTGATGGCTGAAATTAAAGCTCGTGATCTCGGCGACATTTGGTTTCAAATCAATGGATTTATTGAGAGAACACTTCGGTGAGCACATAATTTCTTAGTTTCGATTGGCCACCAAGATCGTGTGATATCACACCGTTAGAGTTCTTCCTGTGAAAATATGTAAAGCTTAAAGTTTATGCGGACAAACCCGCTTCGATTCAGGCCTTGGAGGAAAGCATCACGGGTATCATTCCCCAGTTACCAGTCGTAATGCTCGAACGAGTCATCGAAAATTGGACTCTACGGATGGACCATCTGCGACGTAGCAACGGCCAACATTCCTCATTAAATTTGAATTTTCTGTTTTTTTTTTTTTTTTTCTTTAAAAAAGTTGGGAACCTCGAAATGGATCAGGATTTATTTATTTCGGGCGATAAAGGAATGCTTGCCAATTACTTTTTAATGTTTATTTCATGTAAATATTGCGATTACGCCATATGTGGTCCATCCGAGAGCTTCGATTTTGGCATACTTTTACAGCATTTCGGCCGGTTTCTCACTAAAGGTAGCTGCAATGTTGGCTTCCAGGGCTTATCCCCACAAAAAATAGTCTTTTCAAAATTTCTCACAAAGCATGAATTTTTTAATATAATTCAATGATTTGCAAGCGTTGTTCGTTTGTTAGTCTATTGGTGGTGAATGGCAATGGCATTTTTGGTATTGCCACATGTCATGATTTTTTTTAAATTGAAAAATCAAATAACAAAAAAATCACGATTTATTTGACAATATATGACTATACATGATCTCATATATGACCATATATCATCGGATCCGAAATTTGTATATGAGTGGACATGGTCATTCACGATCATATATGTTCATATATTATTCATGCATGCTCATATATGACAAATGTTTTCAGACAACGTACGTGCGTATGAACTGTCTTCTATTGTATAACATTATTTCGTATGCATTCCATACTCGATTGTCAGAAAAAACTGCTGAAATTACCAGATTTATTTTCTCATAATTATTAGTAAGATAAAAAATTTTAGTTATATTTGAAGAAAATTTTTAATTAATATTTCTAAAATAGTTTAGTTAATCGCTTTAATCAGCCAAGTATTAGTAGACTAAAAAATAAAAAAAAAATCTTCAGTTTTTTTTTATTTTTTAATGCGAATAAAAATCTGCCCTTCATAAATCAGCAGTACTATTTTTTTAGTTAATATTTTTGTTTATTTTACCTGGATAGACTGTTAATTTCATTTAACTAAAATTTTGTAAATCTAATAGTTTTGCTTGCTGTTTTTTGTCTATAGCAAATGTTTTACTGTATATTGTCATTTCCAATTACATAAGATTAAACTTAATTATAACTAAAACATTGTATATTTAACTGTTTGATATTTTGCTTATCTTAAAAATATTTAGCAAAAAAGTAGGTTAATTTCATCAAGTTTTTCCTCAGGGCCCGTTTGACTAATTTTAAGTTATGTTTTGAAAAATGATGTTATGTTTTTTTTTTTGGTTAAAAGTTGGAAATTGTACACATTTTTCAAAAAAATATTTGACCAATGTCAAGAGCGATAAAAGTTAGGCAATTTTTGATTAATAACCATGGTTGGCATTCAATGCCTTTTCATAATAACGGTAGTTGGCTACCACAGCTACTTTAAGTCCGATATGGAAATTTTAAAATGGCGATTCCATAAAAGGCAAGTGTCTTTTTGTATAACCGGGCTTATTGCGCTTTTTTACCGGTTCAATTTTGAAATATCTAAAACTACCGTTATAATAACGTTAATCTACCGAAACACCGAAATATAACGGTATTTTGCAATTATAACAGTTTATATTATGAAACAAACCCCGTGATATTTAAAGGCACATGTCACTATTGAAACCGCAGTTTTAAAATTTTCGTATCGGTATTGTTCAGAGCGTGATAGACAACTAGCATTATAATGAAAAGGTATTGCTTGCCAACCATGTTAAAACCTTTAAATTAAAAAAATTTACTTACGCTGTTATATCTGAAAACCAAAGATATTAATACATTTTGGTGTGGGAGAAGACGCTGTCATGCGGGTATATATGTACATATCTTTTGTTAAAATATTTTATTTGTAGCATCCTAGCAACTGCTTGTAATGTAATCACGGTAGAGAAGACTACATATCTTCGCTTCCAATTCCTCTTTTTCAACCTATTCACCTTGAGGACATCAGAAATAAAAACGTTCATAGTAATACAAAGGACGTAATTGTCGGTCAAATATAAAATTTGTTAAATTTTTTATATTTAATATATTTTTATTGAACATTAATTAAACCAAATTTTTCGCCGAAAATTAAAGAGTTTTTGTTAAACTACAGACTAATTATTTGAAGTGTACACCTGTTACTGTATGCATGAGCGCGTATGTACACATCAAACAATTCTTTAGCTGCATTATGTAAAATTCCAAACATCTCGCCAAAAAGGAGAAGTTTGGATTTAAAAATACGCGGCGATTACAATTTGGTCACAAAAGTGTAAAACATATTAATCATAAGTAACGCTGATGTGTGGAAAAATTGTTATCCCAAAGATTAATATTGTATAATTCTATCAATTTTAATGAGACATGTAAAAAGGAAACTAAATAAGAAATTGTTCAATATAATAATAAAAAAATCTCTCACTAAAAAATGTTTTCAACAAAAAATATATGATTAAAAACATTTGGATAAATCTCTTTATTTAAATTTTTTTAGTTCTGTACAAAAACTTTTCATTATAGCATTGTGAGAATTATTTATAAAAATTAAAAAAAAAATCATTATCAAAATTAATTTAATTAATTTAATGAATTGGGCTAGTGACTATTTCCTATTTCCAAACCTAAAGAATTGGCTCGTTGGAAAGAGATTTAGCTCCAACGACCTTGAAAAATCCAATTTTTCGAGAGGGATAAAAAAATTGGAGAAACGTTGGACTAAGTGTATTGAGCTAAAAGGAGATTATGTTGGAAAATATTTTTTTTTTTGCAAAAAAAAACTGTGTTTCATTCAAAAAGTCACGGACTTATTTATCCGCCCTCGTATATATTCTCACTCAGTCCAATTATTAGTTTACTTAAGAACATATTATGTTAAGAACATATTTTACTTTATTATTTTTAAGAGGACTGTTTCCTAATTTTCTATGAATTCTTAAAAATTTTAAAAACAATACTGCCTTAAACGTAAAACTTGACCTGATTTTATTTGAAAAGTATTCAATTATATGTAGTATACTCATGAAATGAAAGCAGACAACACATACACACACATACAAACAAATTAAAACAAAAAATCAAACCCTGCAAAAAATCAAAGTAACATCGTACTCTATGGTGAGTCGTAAAAACGGTGTGTCAGTCTTCCCCTAGAATTAAAGATTAGTTGTAGACGATTTTAGAAAAATTTTTAATTTATTTGCCACGCTCTTACTTTAAATTTTGTGTTTTGTTTGCCCCCTTTTTGTGTCTTTATTTGTCCGATCGTAACATATAGCATAAAAGCTACTTTTCTGCTATGATGATTTTTGACTCCAACGTCAAATTCAAGTAGCGACTCCTAGTACCACGGACCGTTCCATCCTTATTCCAATATTTTTCTCAATAAAATAAAGTTTTTAAATTCCGTGAAAATATAACTTTAAAAGTATTTGTATTTATTCCTTTTTAAAAAAGTTACAAAGGTATAAAAAACTCAAAATATAATGTGTTAAATTCCATGGCAAATCAATACCACACAGAAACAATGAAATTTGGCTGTGCCGAATCTTTGTATACCCTCCACCAATGTCCTAAAAAAAGTTCTCACCGTTTTTTGTACAGAAAAAAAATTTAGAAGTGAAATTATGGAGGTACAAACAAATTTTTGAGGTTAAAAACTTTCTTGAATGTGAAAACAAATTTTCTGGTTGGAAAAAAATTTTGAGGTGAAAAAATAATTTTTGTGGTAAAAAAAATTTTTTGAGGTGAAAATATTCTAAGAGACTGGTGAAAAAATATGAAAAAATATATTATGTCCCATTCGGTACGATGAAGTTGTAATACACCCATTTTTATGGGAAAGATAGGGGTACCTTCATATTTCCACTTATAACTTTGTAACCGCTAAACCGATTTTGCTCATTTTTAACTCCAAACTGCTCGGGATATACATTAATTTGGGTAAAAATGAGCGCCTCCGCCCATTTCAACAGACAGACGTCTACCTGGTATTGTTATGCCGTGGTTAAATTCTACTATATGAGTTCGAATGTGCCGAATCTTTGAATACCCTCCACCAATATCCTAAAAACTACTGTTTTTGATACAAATAATGAAAAAAATTTTTTGTTAAAATTATGGAGGTGAAAAAAATATTTTAAAGTAAAAAACTTTTTTGGAAAACAAATTTTGTATTGTAAAAAAAGCTTAGAGATGAAAAAAATTTTTTGTGGTGAAAAAAAAATTTAGTGCTGAAAAAAATGTTTGAGGTGAGTACTATGAAATTGTTTAGTACTATGAAATTGTACTAAAATACACCAATTTGTTTGGAAAATTTAGAGGTACTTTCACATTTTCACTCATAACTTTTGAAACGCTGGACCGATTTTGCTCATTTTCAATACCAAACTGCTCGGGAGGATAAATGAGCACCGACGCTTCGCGCCGTGATGGCCATTTCAACAGACAGGCAAACGGACATCGATAAGTCGACATAAAATCACATAAGCATCACGAATATATATGTATACTTTATGGGGTCTTAGATATATAAAATAGATTATATTATGACGACAAATCTTCAGAAGATATGTCAAAATTTTGCTTCCCATAAAAATGGTATTGTCGACCCAGTTATCATACAAACCTTGTCATATAATGGGAAAGGTAAGCACGTTATAAGAGGTATGTGTGTATTTAAATATGTAGCATTTTTTTCTTCCAGAATATAATTTGATGACAACAAATGTCTTAAATTATCCCGGATTTATCTTTTAGCGATTTATTTTTCAAAAGTACACATAGAAAAAAAATTAGTAGAAAAACTTGTAAACGATTTTTTAATCCCACTTTACTATTTTTGTACTGATTTTTAGTAAAAAAATATTATTTAGCAAATCTTTCTGCTATTTACATTCTACAAATTACAGAATTTTTACAGAATATTTACAAATTTTTGTTGCTAATTTCAGAAATCATTTTACAAATTTTTAAAAACCGATTTGCTAACATTAGCAAAAAAATTATTAATTAAAAACAAGTAAAAAAGGGCTAAATTCGGTTGTGCCGAATCTTTGAATACCCTCCACCATAGGGGCTGAAGATGATATACGTATATACTAAATTTTGCATGAACTGTAATATGAATATGTTTTGTCAATTTATGTAACGAACTTTTGTTATTTAGTTTTAGTAATGTTATTTATTTAGTTTAAGCAATGTTATTTACAGAGGTCTGCTCTGTTAGCGACTTTAACATTGTTGATTTTTACGTTAACTTAGTTATCAGAGTAACACACATATAGCTCTAAGAATGTTATTATTCTCATAATATGTAAGACAATAAATGTAATCGAACAATAAGAAGACTTAATAACATTTTTACTTACTTAACAGAAAAAAAAAAAAATAGATACAGAAAAATTGTACAAATTTGTATGGAAAATTTAGAGGTACCTTCACATTTTCACTCATAACTTTTGAACCGCTTGACCAATTTTGCTCATTTTAAATACCAAACTGCTCGGGAGGATGTTAAATAATCTGGGTAAAAATAGGCACCCCCGCTTGCGTCTTCGCGTCGTGATCGTCATTTCAACAGACAGACGGACAGACGGACAGACAGACGGACATCGCTAAATCGTCTTAAAATTGCATAAGGATCACGAATATATATACTTTATAGGGTCTTAAACCTATATTTCGACATATTACGAACGGAATGACAAACTGATATATACCCTCACCATATATGGTGGAGGGTATAAAAAACTTAAAACTTACACCTACAAACATGCCTTAAAATGTTACATAGAATAAAAAAATGGATTGAAAGTGAATATATAAATAGGACATCTACTTAAAATATCACTAAACAGTTTTTCTAGTTCTAAAAATCAGCCCCTAAAAACAATTTAAATTTGACCTTAAAAAAAAAATTTTACTAAAATAGTTTTCAAAACAAAAATTACGAAATCAAAACAAAATGATAAATTCGTTTGTTTTTACAATTTTTAAGCCTTTGATTTTTTTTTTGAAAAAATAAGAAATAAATTTGAAATTTTGTACTAATATTAATAATATTTAGAAAAATTTTTTGGCTGATTTTAGCAAACAGATTTTAAATTCCTCTTTACAAAAGTTTACTAAAATTTAGTAGCGACAAGTAATTTTTTCTACAAATTTCATTGTACTACACGTCAGAAGACATGTGTTGCTAAGATTAGCAAAAAATACCGCTGGGCTCAAATTAGCAAAATTTGCCGTAATAACAGCAAAATTTTCAGTTGCCATTACAGATTTTTTTTTTGGTGAGTGTTTTGCTTTCATAACAAATATCGCTATCGAATATCAGTTTCTCTTGACAAAAGAAACATTCGCAATCCGACAATATGATAAGTCAATCGTTTGCTGGGAAGCAACCATCTACCCAAATATTAGCAATATTATTGTTTAGCATGCCATTCAACGCAATCCATACATGAACTTCAATTTGAAGAGAGTGAGTACATATTATTTCATTTCCTCGATGTGTTCGTGTTCATGTTTGTTCGAAAATGTATGGGTAAGCTTATTTTAACGTTATTTTTTGTAAAGTGAGTGGAAATGATTTATTTCACCACAAATTAAACAACTAAGCAATGTACTTATAATAATTATATTTAGCGAATAATAAAAAAAAGAACCAACAACAATACAAATACATATATAAACTTACCCACAAACTCTTATTCAAACATAAATATGTATGGGAAGACATATTTTTTACCATAGTTGCGATAGTAGTAAAAACTTTATTGTTTGGTTTCAATACAAGCGAGAAATAAAACAAAAATTTGAAAGGAAAATTTTATTAATCGTAATAACATGCATATTAACACTAAACAACGGATGTTTGGAGAAGAGCAACAACAGCATCAAAGTTATTGGAGTAGGGTAGAAGAAGAGTTTGAACATAAAAACAACATAAATCACATAATTGCATTAACAACAGTTTTATACAAATATTTATATACCATCATACACCTCATTGTTGTTTGTTTTAGCTTTAAATATTACGTATACTTTGATATTCAATTTTCATTATGATTTGTTTGACATTTTTTTTTTTGTTATCCTAAAAAGGGAAATTATGGTCAGTTTCCGTTAGTGTTATATGTATTTCCGGTATCTCTGACATGAACGTGTTTGGTTTAAACAAGTATTTGTTTATCAATCTACAATTAAACATTTGTTTGTTTCTTTTTTGTTTTTTTTTTCTATTATTATTCAGCTTGCAAATAACAAACGCCAACCCTAAACGATTAACAAATTTTAGCTATGGTCTATTGTAATGTCTATCTGTTATAGAAAATGTCTCCCTAAGGGCTGTTTGTTGAGGTTATGTTTGTTGTCGTGTTGCTAGAACTTTTCTTGTCATTTATGTGTTAGGAATTTTGATTTGACTTTTATGGGCAAAATTCTAAAATAATGTTGAAAGTTTTTTTTTTATAAAAAAAAAGAAGTTAGGAAATAAGGTAAGGTCATGTAGACTATTTTATTTCTAGAAAAATTTTCAAGTTTGTCTTTTACTTATTTTGCAGAATTTGTAAGTTTGAATGTAATATGGATCATTAAGCAAAAAATTTAAATGATTTCGGTATATTTACAAAAACAAAATAAACTCACTATTTTTAGCTAGGCTGATACATGTATTTTGATCTGGCAAAGGATCTCTTCTCTTAATTTTTCTATAAACTTTTTGAGTTTTTTCAACAAAAAATTTTATTGGCAAGGATTTTGTTTTTTATATATTTTTAAAATTTATCAGGCTCGAGATCATAATTAAATGTTACTAACAAATAGTAAACACTAATTTTTAAAATGGAAAAAATTGTGAGGATCAGCCCTAGAGGGAGTGCACACTTTCGACCTGAGCGACAAGGTCATCGTGTGCCTTTTTATAAACCACCTATGATAAATTTAAAAATATATAATTAAAACAGAGAGATCGAATAAAATATACAGAAAGATTTTTTTATTTACAATCGACTTAGTGTTAGCACAAAATTTGCTGAACTTAATATTTTTTTTTTTTGCTGAAAATTAGCTGATTTTCAGCAACACAATTTTGCTGACATTAGCAATTTTTCTGCTAACACCCTCCCAACTACAATTTTGCTGACTTTACTTACTTTTATAAAGAAGTTTGCTTGTTTATACAATTTTATTAATATTCACATCGGAGGTCTCCCTACATTTTTTCATAAATAAATAACAAACCTATCAAACACCAGCACTTATTTAACACGCCAAATGTATATAATAATGTCATGTAGCGTTCAAACAAACGATGTTTACACTAAGGAATTGAAAATGGAAAAACAAATATCTTTTTAAGTTGGTTAAATTTAAGCAATTAGAAACTACTTTTATATTTTATTTTTTTTAATTACGACTCTAAACTATTTTTTTGTACAATTAGATAGTATAAGCAGTTAGCTTTAAATGTAAATATAAAAGTTCTTACCCACTTCACTCCCCCTTTTATAGTAAAGAAGAAGAAAACATATTAATTATAGCATAATTTTAAAAACTGAAAACTATGTATAAAAAATAAAAAAAAACTAAAAAAATAGTTCCTTAACAAAGGATTCAACTTTCAAACATATGTTTTTGTTTTTCATTTGTATTGCTGTAATATGCCTTCAAAATACCGTGTTCGAGAAATCTAACACCATTTTTCTTAAAAACAAAAAATCTAAAAAAAATTGGACTTCAGATTCGTGTTTTTTAACTCCAAATTGCCTAAACCACCAAGTTTTACAAAGTTATAAAGCAAAAAAAATAATTGGGACGAAATGAGTTAAGCAGAAATACGAGAGAACTAAAAGTATTGAAAGTGTTGAAAGAACTCAGCAGGCATAATTATGGTATGAAAAAAAGTAAGCTAACAAAAAATTAAATAAGATTAAAAATTTTTGGAGTTAGATCGTATGAAGCTCGGTGTACAATCATCCAAAAATGTAAAACTTTTAATTAAGTTGATTTTTCCAAATTTGCCCCTTATTCTATGATGTTTTATTTTGTTAATGTTATATAAACTAAACTTTATTTTAAAATAAAATATTTTTGTTTTTAAATTGTGCTGTTTGAACTTAGGGAGCAGCTATGTTATCTTTTATAGTTACTGCTGCATTATCGTTATTGTCTTGCTCGGCCATTTCAAAATCATCTTCGTTTATATTTGCAATAATTTTCTCTTCAGGTGCTTGCGTATCTTAACAATAGTACCTACTTTAGACCAAGCATGCTGAATAAAACCACTTTGAAGGTACATAAAACCAGTTTTTAGAACACCTATGATTCTTTCCACAACATTTCTTTCGGAAGCGTGTCTTCTATGGTTAAATCTGTAATCAGGGTACACAATACGACTTTTTAGAACATTTAAGGTTTTATCGAGAACCTGGCTTTCGGAAATGTGTATTCCGTCGAAAAATCTGTTATTAGGGTATTGGGAAGTGTTTATCCCATATGGCCGTGATGGATGTCCAGTATCTGTGAGGAACCATCTCTCACAAAAATTTTGAGCGTAGTATTTTTGGACATTACACATTTTGTAAACAGGATATAAGTCAGGCCTGTATGCATCAGGCCTGTGTGCATCAGGCCTGTGTGCATCAGGCCTGTATTCTCGAGTACGCATTTCAAAAACACAAATCTGAAATTAAAGAAATGTTATGCAACTAGCACTGCTTAACATAGGCTTACAAGGTACACAGAAAAAATTAAGATCGAATATCAATTAAAATATACATATGTTAATACAATTAAAAATTAAATTGAATTTGGACCAGCTAAATAATTTGTTATAACAATTAATTTTTTTTAATTTAATTGAATATTTTTCAATTAAGTTTTTAATCATATCAATTAAATTTTTAATCAAAAATTTTCGACATTTTCAATTCAAGTTTTAATTAAATTTTAATAAATTTTTTGATTGAAATTCCATCTTCAAATGAATTAAAATTTCAATTATTTAATTGATATGTCAGCTAAAATCCAATTTAAATTATAATTTATGCAATTATTTCACTAATATGATAAATTTTAAATAGCAACATAGTAAAAACGATAACAAGATGTATATTCCTGCGGTTATGAATACACACCAATTTTTTATGAAAAAAAATTATTTACACACATATGTTTGTTTGTGTGTAAGTCATCAACGCATGGAAACAACTGTTATTTTTGATTTGCTAAGTCCCATTTCATACGGAGCAACTTTAATTCTTGTCAATTCTCTTTTAAAGTTGCCTTTATTTTCACACAAACAATTTTTTTCAGCAATTTTCGTCCAGATTTAGTTTAAAATTAATGAAAAACAAAACGAAAAATAAAAGAAAAACAAAACGAGGAATGAAAAAACAAAACGAATTGCCGAGAACAAGCAACTCCGTACCTATTACCACTCTTCTTCCTCCTCTCTTTCACAAACTCAAGAGTTTCGCAACAAAAGTTGCTCTGTAAGAAATGGGACTAATAAACGGAAACAACCACATTAAAGAAATGAAAAAATAATAAAAGGTTTAATCAAAACATATTTTTTACATTCCTTTATGCTTTTTTCTAGAATATTTTATCGCATCGCATTTACTGTTAACTATTCTTTAATAAGTTTGTTTAATTTTTAGCTAAAAAAAAAGCTGCAAAAATCATTCTAGAAAAAAGGCATTTAAAAAAGTTTGATTTCGCTAAATATTTGTAATCTAAAACTTCTATTCACAATTTATTAATGAACAATCTTCATAGTTTATTGTTAATGAAAAATAATTAATTTTCAAATACTATGTTTTCATTAAACATTAAAAACACTAAAAAAAGTAACTTTTTGTTTATTCACCTTTATATGTATCTTTGCCGGTCAAAATTTCAAGCCGAACTAACAAATCATCAGAGACCGCAACTGAATATTCGTTACTGAATTTAAATCAGTGAAAGGCATACACTTACTATCCCATTTACGCTTATGTATGAAGTAGCAGAAGAAGAAATTCAACATGACGTTCACTAGTCCCATTTCACACAGAGTTTGTTGGAGAGAGGGAAAAGAAGGGTGGTAATTAGTACGGAGTTGCTAGTTCTCGGCAGTTCGTTTTGTTTTTTTATTCTTCGATTTATTTTTTATTCATTTTTAACCAAATGTAGACGAAAATTGCTGAACATTTTTTGTGTGTGTAGATAAATGCAACTTTAAAAGAGAATTGAAAATAATTGATTTTGTAGGTGAGAGGGGAAAGAAGAGTGGTAATTGGTACGGAGTTGGTTGTTCTCAGTAATTTGCTTTGTTATTTCATTCTTAGTAGAAGAAAATTGCTGCTTAGTATACGAAAATTGCTGAAAAAATGTGTCTGGTGTGAGCATAAAGGCAAGTTTAAAAATAATTAACAGGAATTGCCGCAAAAAATAATATGCATTTTCTGTATATGTACATACAATATACATTTGCTGTTGAGTTGCAACAACCAGTTTCATTTTAAGATTTCCATACTGTTTTTAAAATAGGGAATAAAAAATTTGCTGGCTTTTGGGAAAATTATGGCGTTTCTATTTGTGAATTAAATAAAGGTGCAAACGATTCATTCATAATCTTTCAACTCCAACAATAAGAACAAAGAAGAGATAAAATCCAATATAAACACAAGCTTAAGTTCTTATTGTATTGGGTGATTTTTTACCCGCTTGGGTTTGGAAAATTGAAAAAAAAGAGAGAAAATGTACAAAATTGAATGAAATGTTTGTTTGGCGCGTTTAATGAATGCCTACCATTTACTTGTTAAAGATTTTTTCATGCGCGTTTAATGAATGCCTACCATTTACTTGTTAAAGATTATTTCATGCAAATGTTGCCCGCAGCTACGCCGTAGGTGGTCCATCCGTAAGCTCCAACTTTGGCGTTTTTTTCCCGCATTTTGGCCGGTATCCACCAATGGCAGCTGTAATGGCATGTACACGAAAGACTTTACGTATCTAAACAACAATTAGTCTAGTGGGGTCAATAGGTTCATGGTAGGTTCTCAATAGGTTCATGGTATCGCGTACCGCGTGGCATGTGGCACCGTTTTGTGGAAACCACGTGTCATTTAAGTCCAATTCTTCAATTTTGGAGTCGGTAATCATTACACGGTACCTTGATCCATTGAAGAAGTATGGTATAATGATGGCGCCGGTCTACAAACCGCACCAAACAATTCATCTTTCCGGATGCATTGACAGCTCTTGAACTGCCACTGACTGCTCTTCACACCAAATTCCGCAATTATGTTTGCTGACGTACCCATTGAACCAAAATGAGCTTCGTCGCTGAAGACAATTTTTGAGTAGAAACACATTTCTCACACAGCACGATTTTTCATTTATCCAAGGTGATAAATCTGAGATAGATAAGTGAAGGACATGTCACAAAACTGGTGTAAAATACAATTCAGTGCCTGAAAAAGTGGTAATTGCTGTAAAATTACCAGTGTCCCAAATATTGAAATGTTGGCAGAACATTGACTGGAAATGAATATGAACTAAAGAAATTAGGACTGTTATGGTTGAAATAATGAAATAATGTATTGTTTAAATTAAATTAATACATTTTCCGAATTATTTGAACAAGTTTGTGATTATTTTGTAACCATTTTTAAGGAATAATTTGTTATTTAATAAAGTGGGATATGATTTAATTTAAATTAATTTTGTTTTGATAGAATAATTTGTTTTATGATTTTATTCGTGAAATATATATCAAATACACCATTTTTTGTTGGAATGGTTTGTTAAAGTGTATTCATTGATTAATATATATATATTAATTCAAAACATGTAGCGATCACAAAAATTACATAAGAGTTAAAAATTCGCGAAATTTAAAATTGAAAGTCGCTCAAACACTCCACCCTAGCTCAGCTTGTAAATAAAGCTCTTTACGATTAATTGGCAAAATTACACGCCAACTTCTATAAAAAAATTATAATTTTGTTTTAATAGTGGTTTATTATAGTATGTACATTAGGGTTAAAACTTTTGACATTTTTTTGCAAATATCAAAATTTACCTATCCTAGCGGTAAAGTTCATAAAAAATATTAAGAAACCCGTTCTTACTTTTTCGCGGTTGTCAAAAAAGTTGGCCCACCAACCTTTTTGAAGTTTTGAAAATTTTGTTTAATTAAATTCCAACAAAAATCCAAACTATTGCTATTGTTGATCTTCTAGAATACCTTTAGACGTTTTTTTTATTCATGGTTGAAATCCGCGAATATTTTGGTGAAAAAAATATTGGGTTTTTTTACGATATGGGTGTCAAAATTTGCACAACAACGGGCCCGCAATATAAAATTTTTTTCAATATTTTTGATTAAAAAAGAATAATCCTTGATTAAATTCACTAATGAAATAATTATAAACCAACAAAAAAAAACAATTTTTTTTAACTTTGCGGCACATATTGTTATGTCACTTTTTCAATAGTTTTTCTTATGAACGTTTATTGTGTTTGTTAAAACATCACACTAATTTTATATAATGTCTTATAAGAATAAGAACAGTAACGTAATGGTGCAGAAGAATAGCAAAATCTGGGCTAAAAATATTGAAGGTTTGGATTATGACACACCAACATTGAAATTCATACCAATTATTGAAGACTCGTTATGTAAATTAAACAAAATTCCAAAGAAAAAAATAATTATTGGAAGATTTTTTGGATTAGCAGCATCAGAAAAGTCAAAAGCAGTTCGTTACAGAACCATCTCAAAAGAATTATCCAACTTGTGGAATAGCCTCAAAGTTCCGAAAATTGAAATATCATCAATAGAACGAAAAGTAAAACATTAAATTAAAAGTTACCAGAAGTTTTTAAGAAAGACTAAACCAAATAGTTTTAACGGAAATTTTAGCAACGAGAATTTAGAATGGGAATCCGAAACAAGTAGCTATATAGAAGAGATTATTGACAAAGATTGGGAGCAAGTGTCCAACTGCTATAAAGATGACGACTTTTAAGATGGCAATTTTCTTGAAGATGACTTCTTACAGGAAGTTAACATTTCTTTAAATAGCAAAGACAATTTGAAAGACGAAGATTACAAATCTCCTGAAATGCTTAAACTTTCTGTAAAAGCAGCGTCATCATTAGTTAGAAATGTAAATGTAAGCACCTCAAAAGCAGCAAAAATTTGCAGAGATTTAGCTAAGAATGGAATTAACATTTCAACACCATCACAAGTAGGTATTTATTAATCGGTGATTAGATCTGCAAAACAAACAGAAGTGTATAAAAACGAGCTAAAAAAAGAAAAATGGTGCCTCCACTTCGATGGAAAAAAAATTGAGTGTAAAGAAACAGGTAATAGTACTAAAAAATGAAACAAGGAAGAAAAGCTAGGTGTACTTGTTCTTGAAAACGGCAAAGCTGTAAATATATATAATGGTATAAAGGAACTTTTAGTTAAATATGATTTGTGGGAATCAATTAAGATGGTAATTTCCGACACAACTAATGTAAACACTGGCAAACATAATGAAGTTGTTATCCTGCTAAAAAACTATTACAACTCAATGTCACTAGTTCCTCCACAGTATGTTGGTTGTCAGCATCATGTTCTCGATTTAGTACTAAGACATGTTATGGACGAGTTGTTGGATGGAAACCATTTTCTCCAAATATATCCTATAACTTTGTTTCCGAATTAATAATGAATTATGATCAACTAAAGAACAACTATAAGCAAACTGATGAAAAAATTAAAGCTGTAAACATGAAGTGGAGAGATGATATGCAGTTTTTGCATGAGCTTGAAAATGCCTTCAGGTATTATAAAATAAATAAACAATTTCCATATATCAATTTCAAAACCATACCACCAATAAGCAACGCTCGTTGGAATTCTAGAGCGATTCTCGCCATTTCGGCATTTATTTTAATAACAAAATACAAAACTGAATTAAATCCAGTATGTAATTTTATATGTGGAGCATGGTTCGATGTATGGTTTTCCGACCATCGCTTCTCCGAAAAAAATTTTAAAGCTTTAAGTTTGTCTTTGATGCCTTTTAAAAGAGCTCATGAGTGTTTTCTTCGACATTGGGTAAAAGAAGAATCGGTAATACCAAAGCAGCAGCGCAGTAACATTTGCGCCGAACGTGCTATTAAAGTGGTTCAGGACATTTATCCTTTTTGCAAATCCGTTCGCACATTAAATCTTAAGTTCTTATCTTACAATAATAAAATTTAATGCCTGTAATTTAGTTTCTTAACTGTGTACATTGTACAATGTACACATCAAATTAAAAATAAAACATTTAAAAAAAAAATATATCAGAAAAATTTTTGAAATTGCATTTGGTGGGCGAAGTTTTTGTGTCAAAATGACCCGAAAAATTGATTTTTATTATCAGTATAGTATTGCCCATGACGTGGTGATAAGTATAAAGTTTGCTAAAAAAAAGTTATAACCCTAATGTACATATTTATTTTTTTGCTTAAAATTTTCGAGTAAAAGGGAATTGGGAAATAGCAGTAGTATGACAATGGATTAAAGATTAAACTTAATATGCTTTCCTGTATTTAGCTTGACGTGAATGTTCCGATGGGTCAAGGTTACTGTACAAGCCCCATACGTATTCAGCAAGCATTACACTTTGTGATTTCCCTTTGAATCTTTCTTCCAATACCTTTATATCCTGATGAAACCTTTCACCGTGTTCATCTGAAACCGCTCCAAGGTTTTCTTTAAAAAAATTGAGATGAGAGTGCAGAAGATGCAGCTTTAGTGACATCTTAACGCCAATATTGTTAAAACCGATTAGTATGCATTCAATATTTTCTGCATAGTTTTGTGCTTTTGAGTTTCCAAGGAATTCTGATATAACCAGCTGCATAAAGTCAAATGCTGTCTTTTGCATATCCGACAGATGACCATAAAATTCTTCATCTTGTAATAATTTTCTTATATCGGGTCCAACGAGCATTCCTAGAAAAGGTAATTTACATTAAATGAAATAAATTATTTCTTAAAACCGTATTTTACCTTCTTTTAATTTTGCTGCAGATAATCTGGGGAAAATTGTTTGAATGCGTTTGAAAGCATTTCCTTGTGTATTTAAGCTTTTAATAAAATTTTTCACCACGCCCAACTTAATATGCAGCGTTGGAAGTATGACCTTATCTTTTGGGACAAGGGATTCATGGATTACATTTAAGTCACCAATAATATTTTCTTTACGTTCTTCGAAATATTTAATATGATAATGGCTGCTGGTAGCACGTGAATCCCATTTACAAAGAAAGCACATATATTTTGTGTATCCTGTTTGCATTCCAGTCAATATTGCAGTCATTTTAAAGTCTGCGCATACTTCCCGTTTATATTTATAAAGGGTGTCCCAAGAAGAACGCAATTTTTAAATCTGGCAACATTCGAAGTGTCATTGTTTGACATTTGAACAATTGTTATTGTTTGCTAGTAGAAGGTACGAGGTTAGTAAAAATAGAGCGCTACACGAATGAACAACGCATTCTCATTGTGAAATTGTTTTACCAAAATGGTGACTCTTTTGCGGCTACAGTTCGCAAATTGCGATCAATTTGGGGTCACAATAATGCTCCAAAAGAGTCAACTGTAAAGAGATTAATGGATAAATTTGCCGAAACTGGGTCTGTTAGTGATGTAAAGACAACAACGCGCCATCGACCAGGTCGATCGACCGAAAATGTCGCAGCTGTACGTGATGATGTCGCTCAAACTCCATCCACCTCAATTCGACATCGAGCTCAGCAAATTGCTGTCTCTAAATCAACTTTGCAGCGAATTTTGACGAAAGATTTGCATCTTCATGCATACAAAGTTCAATTGACTCAGGAACTGAAGCCAGCTGACCATGGACAGCGAAGGGAGTTCGTTAATTGGGTATTGGAGAGACAACATGAAAATGCTGATTTTGCCGATAAAATCATCTTCAGTGACGAGGCCCATTTTCATCTTGATGGCATCGTCAATAGGCAGAATTGTCGCATTTGGGGTGAGAAAAACCTCACCTTGGACCTTTTTTTTATGAAAATGAGGCAGGTCAAGCGCAAACAGTCAATGGTGTTCGGTATCGTGAAATGATAACCGGTATCGTGAAATGATAATCAGTCATTTCCCGGTCGTGTTATTTCGCGTTTTGGAGATCAGAATTGGCAGCCTAGATCGTGCGATTTAACACCATTAGATTTTTTTCTTTGGGGTTTTTTGAAGTCGATGGTTTACGCGAATAAGCCGAAGACGACTCAAGCCTTAAAAGAGGAAATTGGACGCTGCATTAATGAAATACCGCAGCATTCATGCAAAACGGTCATTGAAAATTTCATTAAAAGATCGCGTGCATGCCAGCAAAGCCGCGGCGGCCATCTGCACGATATATTGTTCCATACATAACCTCATTCTGTCTACTTTACGATATAATAAAGTTACAAGTTTTTTTTTAAATATCTGTGATTTATTCAAAATTTAAAAATTGCGTTCTTCTTGGGACACCCTTTAGTATTCAATTTTATTTAAGAGATTTGATTTTTTGTGGAATACGCAACCGGCATTAATGGATGCTGATTTCCATTGTGCCGTAAAACTGCTTTAAGGCTGTGTTTTGAACTATCTATAAATAGTCGCCAAGCGGAAGAGTCCAGTGGAAGCTTTAGATATTTTAGAACCTCTTCAATACTGCAACAGTATACAAGTTCTTCTGATTTTTTAAAATAACTTTCCAGATCGGCGTTACTTTTTCTTGGAAATGTAACTTTTACATCGGCTTTTATCAAATTCCTGTTTTTCAATCTGGAACATAATATTTCAGATTTCTCTTTTGTTAGTCCTAAATCTCTTACAAGATCTTCAAAATAAGCTTGGTCTATCAAATTAGGACATATGTTCAAACCATCAAGAGGCAAGTAACTTATATCTGATATGTTTTCAACCGCCGCTGTTATTTCTGTATTGGCGACTGTCATATTGGCCGAAAATGTATGTGTAGGCGGTTGAGGCACCGGAACACCTTCACAGCGCACTTCTGCTAAAATGACATTATTTGTTGCTTCGTATGTCATTATCGCGTAGTGCCTTTGGCTTCTACCAAATTTGTAATTTACGCAGAAATAGCATGTATCTGATTTGTGATCTTCAGGTTCAATCTATGTAATAGGCGCAGAAAATGGCAGCGCCTTAGTACCGCCATTGTACAAGGTCAAAAGACAACTTTCGCAAGTAGTACATACGGTTTTTGGTATCCAAGCTTCAGATAAAAATCGTATTCCAAAGAAAAGAAAATATGGTTCTTCAATTGTAGGGAATATCTTTCTTCTGCTTTGATGGTGCGTAAAATGTCCACAAATAAAACAAAACCAATCTCTTAATTTGCAAACAGAATCCGCCATGCTTATTTAAGCTTTAATTTTTCTTTTTTTATATTAATTTTAGTAAAAACCACACCCGATATGTACTGCTTAGTAGCTCAATTATGCTTGAATTTTTTCTTTTATTTTTTATTATTAATTTTAATAAATATCACACCCGATTTGTAAGTCACAGCTGACTAGACGCGAGAACTCAGTGTTTGGCCCGGCCGAACTTGACGCCGTTTTTACCTGTTTTGTATATGTTGGTGTATAATATTACTAATTAAGCGTAAAGAGCTTTATTTACAACATTGGTGTCTTTGATGACCCCCACTGAAATTTTCCGGCAAACATTTTCGTAGAATATTTTAATACTTAAATGTCCTTTTTTAAAAGATATTTTTTAATTTTCTCGAAAAAAGAGTCTAATTGACCCATAAAGAGACCAGTTAGAGGGTTAAGGTCTTCCACAAAAATAATCCTCATACAATTCCACAATACAACTCTGACCATAAGAATTCTCTCAGACATTAACTTACAGCATTTTTTTCATATAGTATAATGCTCCCTTCGACCAAAAAATTAAAACTTTGACCCACTGTAAAAAAAAAAAACTCAGACGTGCTGGACCATAAGTTTGTTCTACAAGAATGATCTACTCAACATACCCTTTCAGAATTATGGGGTCGCTATTCTGTTCCATTCAAAAAGTCTTAATTTGTTGGACAGTGTTATTTTTAGAAATTAAATTATTTGATTTTGATTTATTATTCCATCTTGGAAATTTTCCAAAAATTCTCTTTTTGGATTGTTTTTTTTTTTTTTTTTGGTGATCGGATGCGATTTTGAGAGTGAAATTAAAGGAAAAGTCGGAAAAACATTGGCAGCCAAAGAGCTAAACTTCGTCGTAGAGTATTAGTGTGAATAGGAATGCCTGGGACAGACTTGCCTCCACAAACCTGCTTTTAACCACACTCATTTAAAAATTTTGAGTTCACATTTGTTTAATTAAATAGCAAACAATTTTTTGTTCATCAATTACATATGTTTAAATTTGAAAAATATGCACATTCTGGGATTGTAGTTTTTGTTTTTTTTTGAGGAAATAGTTTAAATCCCAAATTATAAAAAATTGTAAAAACTTTTGTAATAAACATTTCAGGTAAATTTAGTGACTGGACATTATGGAATCTTTCAGAAACAAGTTCTTAACACGCGGAAGAAATATTGACAGGTTACATGCTAACTATTTTTCGTTTGCAATTGATATGCACGTGATATGTCACGAAACTATTCATTCCCTACAAGTTCTGCACCATAACACATTGTGATTGATACGTAACCAGTTTTTTTTATTAATTACTTGTCCTCAGTCCTGTGGTATGTACATTTGAGCCAGTCAGGTAACCTTTTATGTTGCACTAGTTCCGACACACATCACGTAGTGTCCTCCATGACACTAGTATCTGTAAGATAATCCTAACCTGTTCTGTTGCACATTCACTAACACCAATGTTGTAATATGATACCCCTGTAGGAAATGTCGATAGTGAAACCGTACTGATTCACTATTGACTTTGCCACCAGTACTACTGACTAATTATGCCCCAGCCAACGCTTTTGGCTGTAGACATTAAACATGTGCATGTCATTGCGAATCTACACAACTATTGACTAGGTGTTGACATTGGAACCAGAGATTCACTAGTACATTTTAGTTATTCTAGTCTACACTTTTGGAACTTTTTACTTGATTTCCACACTAGTTTAAGTGCATTTATTTTTGTAATTTTGTATTTTTTTTTGCTCATTATATATTTTGTTCAAATTTGTATATTTAACTTTTAAATTAATTTTTCTTAATATTTTTATTAAAAACTTTAATTTTACATGCAGCTATGCACATGTATTTTCAACAAAATAAAATAATAAAAAAAATCAAGAACAAGCACAGCTTTGCAGCTGCAAAATAGGAATGTAAAAAGTATAGACGCTTTGTGGACATGCCACCAAAAAGTCACCCAAAATAGTCGACAAAAGTGGTGACTTGTAGACACTTGACCCCAGGCTTCCTACAGGGACCCTACACAATGTTAGCTATATGTCGCAAGTAGCTTAAAAGGCAGAAATTGCCTCCTTCTATGACAAGCCCATGTTAAAGTTACCGATTGCATTCATATAAGAGAACCAACTCGACTACCGGTTTCAGCCACAAATTTCCGGTCCCGTGACTAACTCTGCGACTGGTCCATTTTCGTAGGGTATATTCAGCAAAATCAAACTTTTTAATTTCATTTTCTTCTATAATGATTTTTCGCAACTTTTGTTAGCTAAAATTTCAAAAAAAAAAACATGTAAAAAATAGCTAACAGTCAATGTGTTGCGAAATATATTCTAGAAAAAAGGATAAAATAATGCAAAAAATTATGTTTTCATCAAACCTTATTTCTTTAAAAATACTAAGAAATATTTTTTCATTTCTTTTATGTGGTTGTTTGTGCTTTTTTAGCAAATCAAAAAGAACAGTTGTTTCTATGCGTTGGTGACTTACACACAAACATACATATGCATGTACATATTTTTTGTAAAGAAATTGGTGTGGATCCATCAACGCATAAACACATCTTGTTGTTATTGTTTTCCCTTTGTCACAAAAAAAAATACAAAATAATTAAAACAATATTTAATATTTATTAAATTAGTGAAATAATTGAATAAATTATAATTTAAATTAGCTTTCAGATGAAATATTAATTAAATAATTGAAATTTCAATTGATTTGAATTAGGAATTTCAATCAAAAATTTGATTAAAATTTTAATTGATTTTTGTCAAGAATTCAAAATTGTAATTGGTTTTTGATTAGAACTTCAATTAAAGTTTGAATTGATACAATTAAAACTTTAATTGAAAATGTTGAAGATTTTTGATTAAAAATTTAATTGATATGATTAAAAAATTAATTGAAAAATCTCAATAAAATTTTTACAAAAAAATTAATTGAATTTTTAATTATATTTACATATATTTTAATGTACAGTTGTGCCAGTTGCTTAACATTTCTTTTACTTCATATTTGTGATTTTGAAATGTGTACTCAAAAAGTAGATGCATGCAGGCCTGACTCATCTCTTGGCTGGAATATGAATGATGCTAGAAGATACGATGCCGAAGGGTATTGTGAAGGTATCTCCAATTTTCGGCTCTTGAGAGATTTTTGATATCCGTTACAACCATATGTGATGACCCCCACCCCCTACAAAAACCCTGATTAAAGATTAAAGAAAAGACACTCTTCCAAAAGAAATGTTAGGGAAAGAAAAATATGAGTTCTAACAAATCGTTTTGATGTTCGCGAAATGAGTGATGCTCGTAGATATAACGCTGAAAAGTATTGTGAGAGATTCTGGATATCCTTTACAGCCATATGGGATGACCATTTACAAATACCCTGATTACAGATTTAACCAAAGAAGACACGCTTCCGAAAGAAATGTTGTGGAAAGAACCATTAGTGTTCTAAGAAGTTGTTTTATGTACGTGATTCTTCTTCAGTATGTTCGGTCTAAAGTGCCCTGAAGAAAATGTCGATAGTGAAACTGTACTGGTACATTTTTGTAATTCTAGTCTAAACTTTTGGAACTTTTTACTAGATTTCCACACTAGGAAGGAAAATAATTTTTAACAGGTGCATTTATTTTTATAAATTATAAATTGATTGTTTTTTTACAATTTTTTTGCTTTTGCTCATTATATATTTTATCCGACTTATATGTATATTTACATTTGAAATTAATTTTTCTTTATATTTTTATCAAATACTAATTTAGCACATGTATTTTCAACAAAATTAAACAATACAAAATCAAAAAGTAGCATAGCTTTGCAGTTGCAAAGAAAACAATGTAAAATGTACAGTAGACACTTTGTTGACAATGTCAATAATTAAACTCCGTTTTTATTAAATAAAATCTGTGTTATTTTTTATCATTGCAAGTGCCGATTATGCTATTTTAATAACATCGACGCTCAGTCTTCACTTGAAATGAACTTTGTTAATTGTTTGCTATCATTTTAATGCATATTAATACACCGGGTAATAGCATGTTCCGAAGTTCGCTCTCTCATTCATGGTTTGCACTCCAATCATGATTGAACCAACATGTTTCGCATTACAAAATTTTGAGAGTGAACCATATTAATTCATTTTGAATCTTGCTGTGAACCACGAAAAATTTACTAGCAAATTAGAGCTAGTTTATCGGAACTAGCTGTCAAAAAAAAATAACACAGGAAAAACAAAAAATTAATGTGCGATGTTTTCAATATTTAAAACCGAAATAAAAAGTATATATTAATTTAAATAAAAATTAAAAAAAATTAATAGTGAAATGTATAAAAATATAAACGTCAAACTGAAACAAGAAAAATTGTTTGAACACCATGGTTCGCAATCGTGATTCAGAAAGATAACCATGTGGTTCATATTACCGTATAAACATGCTATAAGGCACATTTACACAAGATAAAAATTTTAAAAAGAGCTCAATTTGTCATTTCTAATATTGTATCCACAATTTGTCTTGTAAAAGTCCCTTCTCTAATTGCCAAGTTTGTTTTTATTAATTTTGTTTAAAACATTTGTTTTTTAAACATTACAAAATTTATTTGATAATTCGGATTTTCCAATAATTAACTGAACAATTTGAAGAAATTCTATATAAAAACTTTATCTATTGTTATGCTTATAAAAGAGTTTATTCAATGCATTTGAGAAAGGGAATCGAAATGCGACACTTAAACAAAATAAGTCAAAATATAATTTAATTGGGAATTTTACAAATTTTTTCTTTAAGTATTAATGTAAACAGATAAAATTGTTGGTTCATTTTCATCCAAATGTTTTTTAATTAACAAAAACATTAGTTGGACTTACAAATTGTTAAAAATTAAAAAAAGTACTCGAACAAAAAAATTATGAAAATATGACTATTTTAAAGCGAATCACAAAAGTTAATGAATTTTTGAAACATACCCCTTATTCCAGATGCATTCTTGTATTTTGAAATTGTAAAATTTAAAAAATATGTTCTAAAAATAATATAATATTAATATATTTTTTTAAACAACAAAATATTTTTTTTATTAAAATTTTAAAAAAATTCACACTCACAATATATTTTTGGTTACCGACTGTAGTTTATTTAAAAAGAAATACGTAGAGTTTTGTTTTTTAATGAAGAATCAATTAAAATTCATAGAAATATATCTTTTAACTATTTGAATCAGTCATACAAAAACAAAACTATGAAAAAACAGACATTCAGTAGAAGTTAATATTTTCAGTTAAACGTAAAATTTTTTGTTTTCTGTTTCTGAAAATAGAAATTCAAAAAATTCCTTTTAGTTTTTTTTGAAAGGAGTATGTTTACATACAAATTTATTTCAATAAAAATTACAAGAAATTATTCAAATATTGATACACGTAGAGAAAATCAAAATATATACAACTGTGTGTGTTGTATTTTGTAATTTCATACAAATAAAAAAACTTTCAATTTGAAAAACAAACCATAAAAATCGATGGTTGTTTTAAACCACTTTCGTTTGTTTTTACTGCTTTTGTCGATTATTAAATAATGATTAAAAATTAACAACAAAATGGGGTGAAAATAATGAAAAACCAGCAGTCCTCTTTTTGATTACATTTTCGATTAATTTAATATGTATTTTAGATTGTTTTTAATGAAATAATATTGTTAGTGCACAAAAATTTTGCGTATTAAAAAAATAAGATAAACATAACAACAAAAACGAAAAAAAAACAAAGCAATGCAAAACAATAGGAACTAAATTTTTAAAAGGTGCTACGAAAAACTTTAAATTTTTCCATATTTTAGTCAATTTTACATTTTGTAAAAAAAAATATAAATATTTTTTTTTATTTGATTAGATGTCTCTTCCGGTCTTCACTTTTTTTTGTAAATTATTTTAAACGGTTTCTTCTTTTTGATGAAAATAATAAGTAGAATAAAGGAACAGGAAAATGTTTACAAATTACATCATATAAGCTTTTAAATGTTTGGCTGGTTTTTATATAAAAAAATACGATTTTTAATAAAGGTGCAATAAAATACAAAATTTTGACTTAAATTTTCAAATAAAAAACGTTGTCTGTTACATATAAGCATATTGAAAAAGTTCTTTCAACATCAACTGATGTAATGGTGGCGAATTTAAAAGCTAGTACTTCTTTAACATCATATGCCAAAACTGATTTTATTGCTTATTCTTTTTATTACTTGCAGACCATCGTTTTTTGTTACAATCTGTTCAAGTTTCTGTGAGCGCTCAGATGTTAGTTTTATGTATATTAAAATAAAAAAGTATGCATAAAAGAAGTCAAAATATGCCCTAAAAGACACAAATGTTGAAATATGCCCCAAAATATGCTTTAACCTGCTGAAATATGAAAAAATATGCTCTTAAGGATAAAATATGCTAAAATTTGTTCTAACAAATAGATGCCAGAATTTTTAAATTGTTCTGAATCGGATAAATAGTTTATCCATGCGTCCATACGACGCACAGGCAAAAAAATGTTATAGCTTATTTGCGGTTTCCCTGTTGATTAGTATTTGTGTAGGCTCCTTTAAACTAATCCAGGGTACCGATTCTGAATGGTTTTTATCATTGCAGAGTGGTAAAAACTGACATTTTTTCCCATTGTATTTAATTTAGCAAATCATTTAGAATCGATACCTAGAAAATAAAAAATAAGCTAAACTGGGATTTTTATAATTTTGTATTTTAATTTAAATAAATAAAATCAATAAATGGGGCGCCATTTTGTAAAAGTATTTCATTGCCTTTAAATGCAATACATATTTTGGATAGTTATTCCTTTGCTAGCTTGTTTATTATAGATTTCTCTTAAATTTGTTTCAATTTACAAGTATTTCATTAAAAACTCTATAGCACTTACTTGATGATGGCCATCCTATAAACCTATGGCCACTGCAGCACGCCAATGTTAAACCAAAAATAAACCAAGATTACTGAGAATCTCCACAATCATCTTTGTAAAACAACATAATCTGCGTATAGTTTCTTTCTTGTTATAAACTGTTTAACTGCAAACAATCGATAGATAACATGTTTAGAATGTTAAGGTTTATACCAACACATTTTAAACAAATTAATAAAGCATAAGAAAGTGTTTTTTAGTTATAATAAACATTAGAAATACCACTTATTAGACAAAATCACATCATTTTTAAAACAATTTCTTCGTTTTCTTTTGCTGTCGGCAAAAAAATCAAATCGCGTCACAAAGTTGTATAAAAGCGTAGTTATTTTAAACAGCTGTTGGTTGATACACAATAAACATTGATTAAAGGCGCTCATATGAATTTTAAAGATTATCAGCCATCTGCATAAACATTTAGTACATTCTTATAACAGTTTTATAAGAAAGATTTGTTGTTTTTCCATGCTAATTTCATTTATAAGTCTGTTGTAAAAATCATCAAAATGTCTATGCATATGGCTGAAATCGTTTAAAGCTTTTTTTATGATCACATTTTGATTAAGGTTACGTTTATATTAAGCATAGATATTTAAAACAATATATTGCAATATGTTTTTTTGTTGCGTTATTGATATGTAAATATCGTTCTTTCAAGAAAATTTCCCAGTCCAAAAACTATTGTTTTTTAATATACGAGGAAAAAAAACGTGAATAAATTGCGAAAGAAGTGACTTGTGTATGCGATTAAGTTTTTGCAAAAAATCAAAATTGTTTTGAAATTCGTTTAATTTTCATTGGTTTTTAATTAAATTACAATTTTTTGTTAAAAAACTATTTAACTTTTTCATCAAATTTCACTTCAAGAATCTTCAAAGTTGCAACGCTGATTGTGAATCTTGATTTAAAGTTTTTGTGATCGTCGTTTATAAGTCAATGTTTCTTTTGTCTTATTTAAGCGTTAGCCTGATTCTGAATAGTTTTTTCACTGCGAAGTAATAAAATCTGTAATTAGTCATTCGACATCGATACCCAGCTTTGTATGGAATGAACCCTTTTATACAACTCTGTGTCTTGATGTGATTTTTTTTGTCGACAGCAAAAGAAAACAGTTTTAAAAGTAATGCAATTTTCCAAAAATTATATTTCTATGTTTATTATAAAAACCAAATAAAACTTTGTAATTCTATTTTAACTGTTTAAAAAGTGTTTGTGTAATTGCCAATCCTCCTCAACCTGTCATCTACCGATTGTTTATAATTAAACAAAAGCACAGTATTTGGCATATAAACAAAATACTTCACACGCTGATTTTGTTGGATAATCAGATGTATTGTTTTTTTTTTTTTAAATTGGCGTTCTGCTTTGGCCAAATGTTTTGAGGAAGCTAGACATCAAGTAAGTGCTATAGAGTTTTTATTAAAATACTTGTAAGATTGCTGTTAAATACAACAACAAAAAGTTCACGCCATCATTTAAACTAAAAGACAAAAGTATTAAATTACCAGTATAGCTTTTTAGAAGCTTGGTAAAAGAGTTGCCCGATCTTAGTAATTTATGAACCTACATGATGGGACTTTTGTCCTAATTTTGAACATGGGTCGATTGTGAAGCGTATATTAACGTCCCATTCTGTCCATCTATATCTACTATATTCTACACTGACTACACAGACAGGTTACAAATGACATATTTTAAACAAGAATTTTTGAGCCGTTTGGCTATTTTGAAATTGCAGTGATTTCCAAAATAAAATAGAAACAAGTAAAAAAGGCTTAAATTCGGCTGTGCCGAATGTGTTATATATTGTTTTTGATGCAAACATGTAAAAAACTTAAAGTCAATTTATGGAGGTGAAAAAAATTTTTCGAGGTGAAAAACTTTTTTGGATGCGGAAACGAATTTTTTTACGTGAAAAATATTTTGAGGTGAAAAAACTTTTTTAGGTGAAAAATTTTTTGTGGTGAAAAAAAATTTTAGTGGTGAAAAAATTTTTTGAGGTGAAAAATTTTTGCGGTGTACAAAATATTATTAATTTATAAGCGACTGGTGAAAAAATATAAGAAAATTTATTATACACCAGTCGCTACTATGAAATTGTACTTAAATAAAGAGTTTGGAACTATAAGAAGACAAAAGCTGATGACAATGCCAAAACTACTTTCTCGGCACAAACAAGCTTGCCTGGAGTTTTCAAAGAAAAATTTGCAGACAAACTGGAAAAAGGTAAGTTCAATAATTTTTTGATTTTGTCGGTTTTTTAAATTTACCATTTTTTTTATTATTTTTCTATTCTGTTGTTTTTAGATGATTTTTTTCAGATGAGAAAAAATTCAATCTGGATGGTCCAGACGGTTTGAATTGCTATTGGAGAGAACAACGGAAGGAAGCCAAAATCCTAATAGAAACTGTTTTTAACCCCATTTTCATTGTTGGGGCCATGACCGAAAGATTTCTGCATATAATCCCAAAATCAGATGTCGTCGTGTGAGTGCTAATAGCTATTAACTATAATTAATCTTACGGTTCACATATTCAAATGTAAAGTACAGACATTTTTATTTTGCGCGTTTTCCCTATGACTAACAACAGTAACAGTCAATCCATTTAAATATGTTTCAATTGTATCATCAAAACGTGTGAAAACAAGAGTAAAATTTTTGAGTCTGTTGATTTTCCCGCAGATTTTTTTTAACAAAATCGCCCTTACTAAAGAACTGGATTTATTTAACAAGTAAATAAATGAACGGTTTTTAAAGGTAAAATTGTAACAATATATATGTTTGACATTCTTACTACTTTGACTACAATTGGAAAGTTTTGTTTACTTTTTGTATTGAAATTTTACAGTTATAGTAAAATAGTAACTTTTTTTGTTTTATTTTATATATTCTAGTAGTAAGGCTGAATGTTTTTGAGTTCGGTCTGTTTTTTTATATTTTCCATGAAAATGTATGTCAATGTAAAAGTACAATATGATTGTATATAAAATTTGAAACGTTTTAAATATTTTTATGCTTAATTTTATTCCCTTTTTCTAAACAAAAAAAAAAATACAATAACTCGAAAGGACTCTTTCACAAATCAAAATACTTATAAACACACATACAGATATTAGCTTGATTTCCTATATTGTGCTTAAATCGCGGGCTGTATTGTTTGTTTTTTAATATTATTTTCCTGTATTTTGTAGGGGAAGGGTAAGGAGACTTTACTACGTGCTGGCTTTGCTTTCAAACATGAAAATACATACAAAACTTTTATAATAAATTTCATACCCAAACCAAAGTTTCTATTGGGTATATTTATTTCCTTTCGAATAACCATTTAAATTATGTTCAGAAACTTTTGCTACTCCATAAATCGGGTTTAGGTTAGGATATTTTGAAAAAGATGAAACGAAAGTAAAGATACTCTTCACAACAGACTCATGTCCAACAATAGGATATTCTATTAAGCGCGAAAGTCATCTTGTTGTGCACTCTCATGTAGATTCAAATTTAACTGATAATCGCAGAACTTCTTTAACTTAACCACTCACCATTTTTGTCAGGCTTGCGATCGGCTGACTGTAGTCAATACAAGATATCTTAAGAAAAGCATTGGCTTACTTAAGTATCAAGCAAGTCTCAAAGCAAACATGTTTATAAATCTGGTTAAGAAAAACTTATTTAATCTTAGAATTGGTAACACTTGTTTTTATTACCGATGATTTTTGTTTAAATTAAAACATTCTCTCATTTTATTAGAACTTTCTCTTGAATTAATTCTAGAGCAGGTTAGCTTCTTAAACAAATCGATGGACTGACTGGATCTCAAAAATATAAACAAGATTAGTTTATTATGTTTTCAAAGAAATTTAAATTAAATTTTAAATTTTTTTTTATAAGTCATAAGGGAGAATTCGTGTTTTTTTTTTTTGACAGTCCAGCATATTTTTGCTTACTTTTTGTATGAATATTTGAATTTTGTTGTAATCGAAAGAACATGTTTTATAATATGTCTACGCAGTGTTGGTTTGCCATGATTTATAGACTTTAATTAATTTCTGTTGAAATTTAATTAACTTATAGTAGGAAACTGTACTCCTGCTATATGTTGAGTAAATTTACTATGTGTGAGTAAATTAAAATATACACACATTATGCGTAAGGTGATGAACACAAAATATGTAAAATTACGTTATTGAATGAAATTTTAAAATTAAAGAGTAAATTTATCAAATTTGTGCGTAAAGAAACATGATTTTCCTGTAAATATTCACAAAAAATGCAAAAAAATCCTACAAAAATGCGTACGTTTCCTACCACGATGTTGAAAATTAAACAGCCAAAAAATTGTTTGTTTTGTTATAAAAACAATAAATATAAAAACAGTAAATTTATTGCTTAGTAATTTACAATAATAGATTAATTTAAAAAACTAATAGTTTTTGTTAAAATTTTTTCAATTTTTTCTTTCAATTTGAAAATGTCATAGCTTTTTACCATTTGTGTGTAAAATTTTTATTCAACAAAATAATACTAATTTTAGGCATAATGTGTTTAATTGTAACACACATAGTGTCTAAAAATACTACGTGTGTGTATTATTGTACATAAAAAAGTGCGCAAAAAAGTTTTACGCATTTATTTATTTATTTATTTATTTATTACATTCATTATATTTATCTAATTTTCTTAATATTACATAAAACTTAACAGTTTTTTTATCACATTTCGTCATTTAAACAAATTTAATTTGAATATTGTATAAAAAAAATATGAAAAAGTACAATTGGAATTAAATGGCTCTAGTATTCCCCTTTCTCTGCACTGATGACACTTTATAACAATTTTGCTTTAGTTCAATTGGTGCAGCATTTTTTTTAGTTTGTTTTTTTATACATTTTGTTCATCTGATGGATTGAGTTTCTCGCGTTCTTTATTATTATTTGCTTCATTTCGTGCAACTGTTCTGACAATTAAGAAAAAAGTTTTTTGTCCTGTATGTATTTTTTTTTCTTGCTTTTTGTGACGTGTCATTCTTTTTACTTGTTGTTGGTGTTTGTTGTGATGTTTTATGCCGCTTTAAGCAATTGCTTTAAACTTTATAGCTGGAAGGATGTAGTGGAACTTTAACATCTTATCATTTCCCTGCTTTTTCTTGTATTTTTGCTGTGATACTTTACTTACACATGTATTTTCAATTTTACTCTACTTACTTCCGGCTTTCAATTTGAATAGGGTTTTTTAAACATATGTATAAGGTTTGTACATTTTAAATATAAAAAATTTTAAAGAGATTTATCACTTTTAAGGGATTTACATTAGGGTTGACAAATCTCGAAAACCCAAATCAATTTTTAAACAGAAATATTTTTGAGTAATATATACCGAATTTTATTTGCTTATTACCATGGCTTAACATGACCAGAGGGTCAATTCTCGTTCTGTGAAACGGTGAAATGAAAAGTTTTTTCACGTTTTCATAGTACTTTTGATTCGCGTTCTGTCAAAAAATGTAAAGAAATATCAAAACGTTTTCATATGAAAAAAAAGTGGAACGAAACAAGATTTTTTCACGATTGCACATCACTGGCAATTCTTGTTTTGTGTAACAGTGCAAACAACTGTCAAAATATTTTCATATGAAAAAATTGTTTACACAGACTATTTATAAGTGAAATAAACATGGAGAAGATTGAAGAGGAAAGCGTGCCAGCGAAAGCCAAAAGGAGTATTTAATTAATTATTAAGAAAAGCATGTGGACATTGCAAACAATAAGTAAGTAGCTTAATAACCATAATCACACTTTTATTAATCCCATATTTACAGATTTGTAACTGCAGATGGTGCCAAATTTAGAGACGAAAAGTGTAACGAATTAGCGGCGAGCCTTAACAGTTTTAGTGTGACCTAAAAGGACAGTGAAAAATGGCAAAAGTATGACATATTTATTTATATTTTATTTATATTCTTTATGAAATGTTTTTTTCTTTAAGTAATATTAGACTTCATACGCACACCAAATATAGTTCACTTAAAGTATGCCGATATTAATCCATGAAGTGCTTGTCGGTTGTCATCTCGAATGGATTGTGGTCATCACGAAGTATGCGTCTCAGCACTCTCAAAAAATTCCTATAAATTATTAAATTATTTACTGCAATGAAATGCTTGTAACATCATTGTCTTACCTTTGTTCATCCGGAATTCTTTGATTAATATCCAATAATACAATTAATCCAGATATTCTTATATAATTATTTAAAATAAATTTTACAAACTTAATTCACTTTTGTTTACGTTTTTCTCTGTTTTGACATTTGCTTTAAATTTTGGATAACACAGTTACAAAATTTTCATGGGTACAGTGCGAATGAAGCATTTTTTTCATAATACATACGAGAATCGCAATTTATGTATTTGTGAAACGTTCGAGTGAAAAGTGCTTATGAAAACGAAAATGAAAATTTTTTTTTTCACTTCACATTATCACAGAACGAGAATTGACCCTCAGGTAGATGACATATTATAAAACATGTTCTCTCGATTACAACAAAAATTTTCAAGAGATCATATAAAAAGTAAACGAAAAACCCTATACTGTCAAATACACGGTGTCCGCCAGGAAGGTATACTTCGTTGTTTGTTTATAATTTTTGAATAAATGAAAGAGAATGGATCTTATATTGATAAATGTTTTATTTAATGTCGCAATTACGTATGGAATACAATATCAGATAAATGTCCGCATCTGTTAGCCCCACAAATGCGAGCCCTTTTGAGCACATTTTTCATTACTTTCTCACACATTTCACGCGGTATTTCATTAATTTCATCTCGAATATTTTGTTTGAGTTGCTCAAGCGTTTCTGGTTTGTTTGCATAAACCTTGCTTTTCAGATATCCCCACAAAAAGAAGTCCGGAGCAGTCAAATCAGGCGACCGTGGAGGCCAATCAACAGCACCGTTTCTTGAAATAACTTGTTGTGGAAAGAGGTCTCGCAGTAATTCCATTGCAATCCTGGCTGTATGCGATGTGGCACCGTCTTGTTGATACCACATGTTAATCAAGTCCAAAGCATGCAGTTATGGCGTTAAAAAGTTTTTAACCATATTACGATATCGCTTCCCATTCACAGTTACCGTTACGCCGTTTTCATTTTCAAAGAAGTAAGGTCCAATGAAATTATTAAGTATTAGAGAAAATATAATATAACGAAATTGTTATCAGTGCAATCCTCATTAATGGCATTATTGGCAAATTTAATTTAAATTTAACGTTCGAAATGTAGTTTAATACCTTGCTAGTTGTTACTTGTCAAAACGAATTTATAAAAACAATACAACTAGTTTAATGTTGTACAAAAACTAGGTAATTTTTGCTGTGTATAAATGTAGTATAAACTTAATTCCGAAATCTAGTTCGTTCATTATACGTGAGCAAATCAATTACTCCTTACAAAAACTTGAAAACACATTTATTGGGTTGATTCGTTTTTATTTTTCAGCATAGTCTCGATACACTTCATTCAGCGATTCTCCATTTTATATAGAGAGATAATCTGCTCATTCGAAACGGATATTTTTCCATGTACTCGAAGTCAATGTGGATAATTCCATTCATAACCCAAAAACCCGTTGCCATAACCTTACCAGCATACATATTTCACTGTACTTGTTTTCCTCGAGCGGATTCACCTGGCAAAATCTATATAATTGACTCTTGTTTCATTTGTGGTGTATACAATTTTTGTGAAAAATGTGCTCTAAACTAGTTCACCCATATCTTGGATTTTTATCGATGATTTTCGAAGTATTTGCCTCAACTGGACACTGTGAACCTGGTTTATCAATTGAGGGTGTACGGCCACGTTTAACTTTATTTACCCAGGTGTAAACAGTCTTAAACACTAGTGCAGATTTGCCATGAACTTCGTCTACCTTATCATTGATTTTCTTAGGTGTTTAATAGTGCGAAAAAGTATCAAGTCCACATTTTATGAAAACTATTATTCTAATGCCGTATGATAGAACAAACTAAAATACGTTATTTGCAGGAAAAACTTAAGAGTGCCTACTTGTTGCAGGGATGTGTTAAAGAAAATGTGATAAGTCACCACAATATGAACCTACAACCGGATCCACAAAGAAGAAAACTACATTTTAGACAGATATATTGTCTCTTCTGATAACTTTTTAAAATTTGACTTAGCTATAGACAGTTTCAACACATATCACATTTCCATACCAATGTCGCGAAATGAATATTATCGCCTCTCTTGTGGGTTACCACCATTCACAGTCTTTTAACGACTTAAGGCTATGAAGGATTCGAAGCGCGATACTACTGAGCGCAAAGATTCGAATTATTAATATTGGACGGCCTCCAGAGCACTCAAATTATGCTAAGACTGTGCAACTCTTAGGGCCAAATTATTTCTGTTCAATAGGAAATGGAGGGGGTTTATAATAACCCTTCTATTTTTCGTGAGTTTCACATGGGAATCAAGGATAGTGTCAAGTATCTGGTAGTTGTTCTAGATAGGAAACTCTGCTGGGGCGAACATATCAAGAGTAGAATTACTTAAGGCTACCGTCTGTGGGCAATGCGTAGTTAGCAGTTGATTCTAATTGGCGCTTGAATCAAAGAATGACTCATTGGATCTACACAAGTGTCGTCAGACCGATAATGACATATTCCACTATTGTGGAGTGGCGAATTTCTTACTCTGTACAGGGAGCCTTGGAGGAATGAACGAATATTGGATGATACAAATGAAATTAATTTTCATACTGATGGCTTCAAACTAGAGGGGATCCTGGACCACAACATTGTTTTTCAGGCGAAAGTTGTGGATATTAGGGAGTGCATTCGGTTCTTAACTGAGACTGATTATTCTGGGGATGCAGTCATCAGGATGCGGTAAGAACATTATTTCCGTTCCAGATCTTATCGAACGATCACAAAGGTCCTGTGGGATAGGACAAAGAGAATCTTAAGGTTGGGGAAGAGGTACCTGACCAATCTGATGGGAATTTCCACAGGCCACTCTACACTTCGATCACACCTTTCAAAATTGGGAGGTGTTACTCTGTGGTGTGTGGTCATTAATTTTTAGATGATCATGAAGGGTGAATGGCCCTTTCTCTTTTCAACCTAACCTAGCCTCTTTTTACACTAAGCTAACGATATTTATTATTTCCATATGATTTAAGTTTAAAAGAGTTATGATGCATAAACAAGCAAATGAACGAGAAGAAAAAATTCAACACCAACATCAAAACTTCATAAAAAACATAATTTTTTTTAATACAATCATTCATCCATGCATATTGAATAAACACATACTCATACATACATATTAACATACATATCCAAATACATGTGTATAAATGTGTTGCCTTCATTGACGTGAAGTATGATTAATTACCTCATTCTTGTGTACACACTCATAAACACATATGAACATTTTTACTCATTCTTTTGCGTGTTATTTTGTAAAAGTACACAAATTGGTAGTATACACTTACTTGTTGGTGTATTGTCTTGCCTTTGCCTTTCTGCTTCTCGTTATGTTAAAAATTTTCATATATAGACTGTGAGACTTTTGTTTCTTCCTCATTCTCGAAACTGAAAAGTTTGTTCAATAACAAATCCACATACATACTGACACATATACACATGTCCTCATACATATTTTGTATAAAGAACTCATAAAATACAATTAAATCAAATAAATTCCGTTTTAATTATCCACAAGCTTTTGTTAAATCAGCTCATGTTTTATTTCTCAGCCCTACCTTCTTTTTTTATAGGATTTATCTATACAGACTGACAACCACCCACCCAACATTCTTTGAAAGGAATTTTAGTTTTTTTTTTGTACTGTTCAACAATAATGATTTTAGCTATACTTGATTGCAATTCATGGGAATTTGTTTTATTTAAAAAAGCCCTTGTAAATTGCTGTAAATGTAAATGACAAAAAAGTTGGTGTTTTTTATTCTTTAAAAAAAGTTTTTTTAACCAATCGTTCGTAAAAATATTCTAGCAAAAAAAAAATAACTTTTTTCTATGAACAATTTTGTTAATTTCATTAAGTTCTTGTTTTTAAAGCTAATCAAATCGTTTTAAAGGGTAAAACGTGTAGGAGCCTCTGGGTTGCTATTTATGTAGTAGAAGTATTTATATAATTTTGTTTGCCACTCTTTTTAATTTAATTCTTTTTAAATTCCTAACACCCATGCTGCTGTTAACGGTTTTGTAGATTTTTCTTTGGTAGTTCCTGTCATCTTGTTTGTTATGTTAGTCCCTTTTAAGCCTAAAGAGCCTTTGCCCTTTTTTTTTGCTATATGCAACATGTTTCGCAGTACTTTAATGGCCAAGAGTTGCCATTAAAATATGTTTATGGTTGGTTTGCTTCACATTTTTTTTGTATATTTCATTTTTATTTACTTTTTTACCATGCTTTTATAAACGTATATTGTCCTTTTTTTGTTTAATGGTCATGTTGGTACGTCTTTCAGGATTATGGTCATTTCAATCCAATGAAGTAAGATTTGATTTTGTTGTATGTCAGTGTCAAGCATTAAAATTTATACAGTTCTGTATAGTAAGAGATTTCTTTTTTTTTTAAAGAACTCATAAACTTAACAAAATGAAAGATTAAAATTTATAATTATTTTTAAGAGCATCTTAAATTTGAACCCTAAAAAAGCATTAGAAGATGAAGAAGTTGGTTCAATTCAAAATGTTGTAAATAAATTACGAGTTATTTTTACTTTGTATCAAATGTGTTTCTATTATTTTTTTTATTATTGGTTTTTTATTTGTATAAGTATCTTGCTGTGAGTGCTTGTATTGTGCGTATGTGTGAATTTATTTTGTTTGTCTACTTCTTTCTCTTATCTTAGACTTGGGCATCCAAAATACAACAAGATGACTTTTATGCTACATACATACCAAATTTTGTAATATATGTATATATAAATATATATAGCGGTCAGTGTGTTAGCCAGATTCGTTTTTTGTGTCTGATTCTGACTATGTTTTTTTTACTCTTCTTTCTTTTTCATTTTCAATGTCTAAAGAGGCTTTTGACAAGGCGCATGCTTTGGATTTGTTATTAAAAATGGAAAATAATTGGAGATTGGAAAGTTTGAGAACAATAAATAAAAAAGAATATATAACATAGATAAAAACAAACGTTAAAAAAGTCGTTACTAATGTTTTCAAAAATATATTTTCATATCACCCTGTTTGCTGGGGTAACAACCCTTAGTTTCGTAACTCACGGTGACATCTAGTGAAATTTGCATTGAAAATTTTCTTAAGTGTGGACAAAAACCGGAAAAATCTAACTGCAACATTCAGTCAAAAAATAAAAATCAAAAATTTATACCAAAGAAATGTATATATAAAGATAGAGCAAAATGCATAATTGCTTTAGTGTCTATACTTAGAAGTAGATGGCGCTCAAGTAAATAAAAATCAATACCCTGCGCCATGCTTAGGTCGGCATGGCCTTGGACTTGGCTCTTAATTATCTTAGGAACCACAAATATGACATTTAATACATATTTCAAATTCTAGTACATTAAGCTGTCACTAGCAGACCTATTTTATAATACTAAAGTCAATTTTTGAAATGTTCGACGTGGTATTTTGGTATTTTTTGGTAAATTCGTATAATTTTCAAATATTGAGGCATTGCAAACTGCATATTCATGTTAATTCTTTCTTTAAAAAAAAATAAATACACATACGATAAATTCCAATACTATGTTCTTAAACATCTAAATGACTATTGATTAAATAAAATTAATAATTAAATAAAACTTTGCATTATTTTCACTCCGAAACCATAAAGAAGTCATAAGTACGAGGCGGATCTATAAGTCCATGACTTTTCGAACTTCCCTCGTAGTTATATGAAATGCAACACTGCTCCCATCAAGTATCACCTGTTAATAGACTACTGACGAATTTTGAGCAAGTTCCGTCATTTACTTTGCGCTTAACAGTTGTTCAAAACATACAACCTCGTGGATTTTTTTTTAATTGGAAAAAAGTTAATTTCGATTGCTCATTAAACATTATTTCTTTGCGCAAAAACCGTCAATCAAACCAAGGAAAAGCTTGATAAATACTATGGCGACTCTGCACTATAGATTTTAATGGTAAAAGAGTGGTTTACTGACTTTCGTTGTGGTCGCACAAGTACAAATGACGCCGAACGTTCTGGACGGCCAATTGAGGTTAATACACCCGAAAATCTCGAAAAAAAAATCCACGATATAGTGTTCACCGATCGAAGAGTAAAAGTGCGTGAGATTGTTGATATCACAGGCATTTAAAATGCCAGTGTGGTTTCGATTTTAAATGATCAGTTAGATTTAAGAAAGCTGTCTGCAAGATGGATGCCGCGTTTGCTCTCAATTGACTATAAAGGTAATCGTGTGCCGTGTGTAGTCTCAATGGAAAAAATTCATGAATTGGGCTACGAATTGGTACCTCATCCGCCATATTCTCCGGATTTAGCCCCCAGTGAATATGAATATGAAGGAAAGAGATTTAACTCCAACGATGAAATTATTGATCAAACAAATGCCTATTTTATGGACCTCAAAAAATCCTATATTTTGGAAGGGATACAAAAATTGTAGAAACGTTGGACTAAGTGTATTGAGCAAAGGGGATCATGTTGAAAAATATTTTTTTTTGCAAAAAAGCTGTGTTTCATTCAAAAATTCACGGACTTATTGATCCGCCCTCGTATGTATATAGACATTTTTAAAAAAAAATGTCTTATAAAGTCAATTTCAGTTCAGAAGTAGAAAAAAAAATTTTGTTTTCGGAACATTTGATATAAAAATCTGCTTTAAACATTTTAGAATCTAATGGAAGCACTGCTTTGAGGACAACCATTTGACAGCTACTGATTTATTCTATCCCAGCAAAAACATGGTATTAACTAGTTACCAGCCTATTTACTCGCTTAATTACTTTTGTTCGCGATGTCCAAAAAGTTTTGGGTACTCATTATTTATTCGCTTTTCGTAGGCGAGAGGGTAATGACCAAATATTACTTGTGTTTTTTGTAAGTGAGAAGATAATATCCACTCATTACTTTTGGGACATAAATTTTTCATAAATTTTTCGTCAATACAAAATCCATACGATATGAAGCAAATGCCATACGGCCTTAAGGGCCAGTTTTTAAGTCAGCACTAAGTAAGATTTTTTACTAAAATTTTACTTAAGTAAAAATGTAAGTAAACGCTAAAAAAAATTACTGACTATAATAGTACATATCTTTTAAGCTTGTTTTGGGCAATCAATCCATACCATGTATTTTTGGTTGCGTTTTTTATGAAAAGGTTTTCTTATGGGTTTTCTCCTAAACTAAGATCGCTAATATATATTATGAGAACCGTAAAAGCATAATTTCTCTAATATACATACTCATCTATGAAAAAGGTTTTTTAAACTGAGTTTTTTTTTGTCATAAATATTTATAATTTTGTGAAAAAAATATGTTTGAATATAACTTTTTTTTTATAGTTATAATGTTATAAACCGAACTTTAGGTAGATGGTTTTCATAGACATTAACTAGAATCTAGTGAATCTAGAATCTAACGGAACTCTAGAAAAATGATTTATACGGTCATTAATTGGAATATACTTGCTATCTGTTCCACCAATTTGGATTGAGTAACCTCTTGGTTACTTTTTTATAAAAATATTAGAGAATTTAATATTGAAAAAAATTAATTGCACATAGTTAAAAGTGTTAAAAGTAATTCACTAGATTCTAGTTGTTATCTGTTCCGCTAGGTCAGCTTTCGTAACCTCTTGCAAAACGGCCACACAAAGGGCAAAAAATTCAGTTTGTTTTAAGTATCAAATTTTGTAGCTTATTTTTTATTTGGCAAATTATTTTTCATAAATTTAATAAAAAAAAGTTATTAGGTACGAGAGCAACCCAAACATAATAAAACAAAACATAATAAAACAAATTTTTGTGTTGATTCTTTTTTAATTTTTCAACATAGTCTTCCTTTAGCTGGATGCACTTCATTACAACTTTTTTAAGCCCTCCGCAAAGTAATATATCGGAAGATCCTCAAAATAGGTTTCTGTTACAGAGTTGAACTTCTCACTCGACACGATTTTTTTTTTTGCCGCGGCATTTTTTAAAGTTTGGAAATGGAAAAAAGTTGCTGGGAGCCATGTCTTGAGAATAAGGTGCATGCGGCAACAATTAGAACATTAACTCGTGTATTTTTGGCATAGGAACTGAATATCTTTATGAAATATTACTTTTTTTGGGTGAATAGGGAAATTTTTCTTGATTTCTTTGCTTTATTGGCCCAATAATGATGAATAAAAAATAAATAAAAGTTAAATACGATAAATATTAAATAAAGTTAATAATATTTTCCATTTATTTTTTTTCGCATTTTTAAGTAGTCAATGTAGGTATTTTCATGCACATCCCAAAAACCGTTGTCATATCCTCACCAGCAGATTTCACTTTCTTTGTATTCGTCGGGCGGATTAACGTGTTAAAATACAGTGCTTGGACTTTTGTTTCATTTCTGGTATATAGTGGTTAATCCAGTTTACATCAAAAGTTATTATCATCCGAGTTGCGACTGAAAAGATCTAAACCACCTACTGAAGCAGTCGATTGTGAGCAAACGCGGCACCTATTTTGCCGATAGCTTTTTCATTTGCAATAGTTCACGCACTTTAACTTGTTGGTCACACAAAACTATAACGTGGATTTTATCGATAATTACCTCCACTGGTCGTTCTGAACGAGCTTAGTTATACGTGGAAAATTTTTTAAAAATTGTTTTAACAATCCAATTAACTTTGTTTTGGACAAATTTCCACCACCTGAGCTGCATCTACTACTAAGTGTAGTAAATAAAGTCTTCGGTGGAAATGATTCCAGAAAATGCACTTGATTGAGCTAAGTTTTGTAACGTTCAAAAAGAATTAATGCATGATGAAATTTTTAATGGGAATACTTTAAGAGAACTCTTAAAATTAATGTTATTTTATTAAGAAAATTTTCTATTAAAGTTTTTATGTGTTTTATGTGTTTCTGACATTTTCAGCAGTTTCAATATTGTGGTTAGCCAATGTTTCGGTAAAATATTAGATCAAAATGCAGCGTAATATACTGCAAGATTTAAAAATAATTACCTCAAAGTTTAGTTAACTGACAAACCACAATTTGTCAGTAACTCCCAAGGTCCATGCAGTATTTCACCATGTATTGGTGAAATACTCAGACTTCAAGATTGCTTGGCACAGGTTTAAACTAACAACTAATGATCCACATTTTACAGAATGTGAGTGTAATACGAATCATATTAAAAGTTGATAACACGTACAATATATTTGAATTAAAATAAAAAAAATGTGTACATTACTATTTAATAAGTGAAAATGGGGGCTTTGATAATTGGTTTTATTTGAGATTGATAAAATACTTTCATCACTAAAGCGAGTTTTTGGAACAACAAAATTTTAAAATTGACTTCTTTTAATATAGTGTTGTTTGCAGTTGTCATTTTATCTAGCTGCACCCAAATTTTTTATTAAAAAATGGATTTATATAAAGGGGAAAGTAACACACCTTTTTTTAAACCTTTTATATATTTTTTGTAAAATATGTCTTGGAAGTTATGTACTGGAGAATTTCCTAGTGGCACCCAATTTTTTAAACAAAAAATTTAAATTTTCATAACTTTTATAACTGTCTACAAAATTTTTAAAATGCGTTCTTTTAAATCGGAATCATAATGCTTTCAACCCTTATATGCACTTCTTGTGGAGTATTTTTTTTTTTTTCAATTAACTAATTCTAGACCACCCGTGATATATTATAATGTGAAAAATATCTTCACTAACAGCGTTTTCGTACTAAAGTCCTTTCTGCCACTCGAGGCAGTAAGAGATTTTGGTCAATCGTTAAAAGAGTAAGGAACAAGGCTAGTTTAGCTATCCCAACTCTTATAAAGAGTAATCAAATACTCATAGAATCTTGAATCTAACCATTTTGCTGAAATGTTTGCAGGAAACTCATTCTAGCCGGAAAGCAATCAACCTCTGCCTGAACACGAAATAGTATCGTGTACTAAAACTAAGATATTCTTTCGCGCTCTTGCGGATCCCTATGCTAGCTAAACTGTTCAGCTTTTCATACCGTGTGGGTGCATTTCAATCATGTTGGAAGTTTGCCAATGTTAGCCAATCCCCAAGACGGGTGCGGCTAATAACCCTGAAAATTAACGTCCAATCGCAATATGCTCTGCGCTCTCGAAGGTCATGGAGAGCATGACCAATTACCATCTTGAAAATTATCTAGAATCGAATTCACTTTTGAGCGATCGATAGTATGGTTTTCGTAGAAGCCGATCTACGAGAGACCTGTAGGAATGTTGCTGTAGGTCCATTCACAGTTTTGGTGAGAAAAAAGTGATTTCTTTAGATATTTCCAAAGCGTTCGGAACTAATTACTTTCGGTGTTGGTAATGATTTCTCTCGATTAATTTCAAGCTTTCTCAGAGATCACTCTATACGTGTTGTAGTAGACGGGATCTGATCCACTGAGTTTTTACTAAATTCAGAGGTACCGGAAGGTTCCGTTTTCTCTCCTTCTCTTTTTCTCGTCTTTCTGTATGACCTTCTTGGTCAAACTTTCAGCCCTATCTACTCTTTCGAAGATGACAGTAACATTTATCATTCACTTTCCTTCGATCGTAGGTTAAGCCTTATAGTTGTCGGGGTCAGGAGACAAATAATGAATGATACACTTAATCAAGACCTGTCGCTAATTTCAGAGTGGGGTCATATAAATAGGGTGGATTTAAATGCGCATATGACCCAATGTTGTATGATGACTCATAGAAACGTGGAGCCTCCAGGGTCATTTGTCCAAATGGAATATATTGATATTGAGGAATCGGAAACTCTTGATGCTCTGGAAATGTGAATTCATTGTGATGTCCGTTGGAATAAACACGAAGTGTCGAAAGAAGCATTCAAGTGTTTAGGTTTTTTGATACGGTACAAGAAGTACTTCCGATCTTCTTACTATCTATACCACATATATCCGGCCGAAAACTTAGTACAACTCCCATATATTGGCAGGTGCTTCAAGGTATATTTTGTAACTTTTGGACCATGTGCAAAGGAAGGCTTCGGCGTTTATCAATGACAGTAATATATCCAGTTGAATCATTGGATCATCGGTGTAATATGGGCTATGTGACACTGTTTTATCGATACTACTATGGGATGTGTTCTGATGAGATAAGTGAACTTATCCCTTGGACCCGGGTTTTTGTCCGGAATACTCGCTTCTTCAGCAGAGCTCATCCCTTTGTGGTCGATTGTCAAGTGAATCGCACATCATATTACAGTGACTAGTCGTATGTGGAATAAACTTCCTGCAGAAGTCTTCCCTAAAAACTATAATATTTATAAATTCAAGAACAATATATATAAACACTACTCCCTCTTTCCTCTATTCTCCTGACGTTAACACAATGTACTGTATTTATATGGAACAACCCCTGAGTGTTAATACAATATTACTTTTAGAAATAAACACAAAAATAAAGTCACTATGATATGTCCCATTTATATGGTCCGGAGGCGATTTATGAAAGAGACTGAATTAGGATACCAACATCTATCTAATATATGTATTTTAATTTGTTATTTCAAGTAGTGTTATTATTGTCTATGATTTTTAATTGATTAGAAAAGTAAATTTTAATATTTTTAAGAATCGTGTAGTTTTGAACTTCCAAATTTAAAAGCTCTTTGTAAATAAAAATGCATTATTTTTTTTTTTTTTTGTTTTGCTTTTCTAATAATCATTTTCTTTTATTTCTATGTATGAACTTCTAAAAACTATACAATACATAATCTGTTTACTGTTTATTATTTTATTTTAATATTTAATCGTTTCAATATGTATGTATACTATACTGTTATTAATATGTTTATCATCATTCTTTTGTGATTTCTTTTTTAATTATAAATATGGAAATATATATAATTTAGTTTTATACTTGTAAAATGTTCATCATTTTTATTATATTCTGTTGTATGTGTTTTGTTTTATTAGCAAGAGAATTTATGAGTTCTAATGATAAATGTTAAATGACAACTAAAATAACCAAATATTAATATTGCACTTGAAATTTCCCATATTATTTTTGTTTTCTTTCTGCAAATTAAATAAAATTATACATATAGATGAACTAAAATCAAAACTAATTAAACATAATTTATTGTTTGGCACACATAAGTATAGACTAAATGAGTATTCGATGAAGATTCCAACAAACAAATATAAGTATATATTGCACTTAAAGAAAAATAACTAAAATTAAGTACTACTAGTAAATTGTGGTTAATTATAAATAAACATATGTATGGTATATAGTTTTGCTCTTTGAGAGTCTTCATTTTTGTAGTAATTAAGTATTTAAGCTGTTTACATAAAATTAATCAACAAAGTTTGTTATCGTTATACTTTTAGATTACTAAACTAGTTACTAACGAGTTGGAAATATCCATTTAGTATTTTTTTTAAGCAAATTCTACAAAAGAAATCAATAAAACCGTAAGTAATAGTTGAATCGTTGAGAAAGTTACTAGATGAGAGAGAGAGAGAGCGGGAGATCTAAAGTGGTCTCTACATTCTTCTAAAGATCTCTTTTCTTTAGCAATCCAAGTTTAAGACATAACTGAGAGATATTTTTAGTTATTTTATTTGCTACTTCCATTTTCTCTCTCCCTCTCTTTATTATAATCTAATTTAGTATTCTTGTTCTCTTTTGAAGCTTTAAATTAAATAATCCGATTTTTTATATTTTATATTGTCGATAAAACTTTGTTTTTCATTGACATGCTTAAGTGTTTCTAACATTAAGTATGAAGTGCGTTGGTTGTATATTTGTTTGGTTGTTGTTTTTGTTGTTTATTGTATGTAAGTGTAATGTTGTAGCACTACGATAACTGGAAGATATAAGTATGTATGTAAGTATATACGAATGCTTGCATGAGTTGTCGACTATTTAGGAGAAATAAAGAACTTTTAAAGTAATTGGGCTATAACGGGCTCTATTAAGCACATATGTTCGGCTCCTCTAACGGGTAATCGATTTAGACAAAAGTGTCTTATCATCTCCGGAACCGTTTCAAATGGACGACTAAATTGACCCAATATATATTGGCCACATTCATTCCTTTGTATACGCATATGCATAAAGCCTTTTGCTCCCCTAAAAAGAAATTTAAGAAAATTCATTGTTTAAGCAAATTTAGTTATTTAAAAAAATCTAAATTTGACTTACTTTAAGGACAAGGAATAATCTTGTTTAGTTGACTCACAGTTGCGTACTAAAAAGCTGCCTTCGGTTAAGGGTCTCAGAGTAGTTTCTGCCTCGATACGTGTAATGGAACCGTGATACCACCTATAAATTAAGTCAATAATATTAATACATAAACAGTTAAAAGTTTTGAAATGCGAAAGTTATACTAGAACTTAGATAAAAGTATTTATATTTTGGTAAAATTTTATCCTTTCAAAAAATATATTTTTTTACAATATTCTCTTTGCCTTTCTTTTTTCACATTTGTATATTTTATGCTCTGGTTAAATTGCGTTTACTTATTCCTACATAGAGAGACACGTTTTAATTATTATCGGCCTAATTTGTTCTTTTGTTTTAAGGCTAACTGCATTTTATTTATTTCGGTCTAACGGTATTTGATTTTCTTTGGTAATTCTACTTTGGTAAAGGTTTTCAAATTATTTTTGTAACGTTTTTTTTATACTATAGCGGCCTATTCTGTTAGCGTATCACACACTCAAGGGAAGATTTGTTTTAAATTTCAAATTTAAAACATTTAAAATTTCAGATTTCTAGATAAAAGAAGGACAGCGCATCCTCAGAGAAATTTCCAAAAATCCGGTCTTCTCAATAGAAAACCCATACTTCAAGAAAAAGGTATGTCGAATTTCAAGTTTCTGGTCAAAGGGGTTTGTGCAGGCTGCAAGGTGGAAATTCCTCCTTTTTTGCCACTCCTCTTATAAATATCCAAAATTTTGCCTTACCATGTATTTTCAATTTTAGCTTATTATCCAAAGATGTTTTGGTAGCCCATCAATAGGGTGACTTTCTTCCTTGGAGCTCCTATTTTACCACATCCCTGGCGAAAATTCTTAAATGTACCATATCAATATAAAATGTATCATGTTACACCGTAAACATATTTCACATTTCCAGCCAAAAGGGTTGGGGCAGGCCGTTAAGACGGAGATTGTTCAATTTTTGCCCCTCCCCGTAGGATTTTCAAATAATCCCGTCTTTGCTAATGTCTACAGAGGGGGAGGCAGTTTTATTCCAACTTTCAATGTCCTTGTTTCAGTAGTTTGAACAGGACCACTACGTATTAAATTTATCTTTTTGCATCGTAAGATTTTCCAAAAAATTAGTTGATGTCTACACTGAAGAAGAAGCCTTCATACCAAATTTCCACTTCATATCCCTAGCAACTTGAGCAAAAGGGGAGACTTTTCGCCGTTTTAACTTTCTAGCGAAAATTCTAAAATGTGTCTTATCCATTAGTTATGCCATGCTCCAGTGAAAACATATATTTCAAATTTCAGTGGGCATGGGCAGGCTGTTAAGAGGGAGACTTTTGCCCCTACACGTAGGAATTTCCAAAATTACCACCAGAACATATTTCTACTCCACAGAGGATCCTGTATACCAAATATCAACTTCCAACCTCCAGCGGTTTTGGCAGGCTGTGACGAAGAGAAGATTTTCCTCTTTTTTGAACATCACCTAGGATTTTTCCAAAACCCCCGTTTTAGCTGATGTCCACGCCGGGGGAGAACGTTCAAATAAAATTTATACTTTCTAGCTGCAAAGGTTTGTCCAGGCCGTTGAGAAGAAGACGTTCCCCTCTTTGCCCCTTCCCGTGGGAATTAAAAAAACACGTCTGAGGTGATATTTACGCCAGAAGGGGAACTTATGTACCAAATTTCAGTTTCCTAGCTAAAACAGTTTTAGCAGGCCGTCAAGGGAGAGAATTTCCACTAGTGATTAGTACTCAAAGATATCCAAAGCAGCAAAAATGTTCCTAGTTTTATGCTTTTTAGAAAATTTCTGTGGATGCTGAATTTTTTGATCAACTATTTTTTTAAAAAAGTTAGATTGTGAGTGCAGGATTTTATAATCTCACTATATTTTTATGTAAAATTCCATATAAGCATAGCAAATTTTTGGTAAAGAAGGAGTCCTTAAAACAAAAGGTATTTAAACAAGAAAATGGACTTGTAATCTTTTTTTAAATTTCTACAAAAAATTTAAAATTTTCTGAGTCCATTAATACAAAAACTCGGTTGTATGTTCAAATAGTTATTCCGACCAAATTACGCCTAATACAACACTGAAAGTATTCAAGTACCGAATACTCAAAAAAACATTCGGTATTGAGCAATCAATTAATGGAAATATATATATTGGTATCTTTGCAAACTTTTTTCTTTTTACATTTTAACTTTCTTTAATAGTCGATGAATTAGGGCTAAATCTAACTTTTAAAGTTATTGAAAATTAATAAAAAAGGTTTTCTTTTCTATGTATGAAAATTTCATTTAAATCTTTTGTCAACTATCTTCCAATAAATAAATAATTTTTCATTTTACTTACCCTTGTCTGTCTAATGGTATTGATACATCAATTAGATCGACTGCTGTGGCAAATGCTGTTGCATTCAAATTCAAATTGAGTTCTTTGTTGTTAGAAAGACCACGCAAATCTAAGCTACCAAATTTATTGTTTGTTTGACGTGGTTCATTTAGATTCAAGGTGAGATTTTGACGGAATATAGCAGAGTCTAAAAATACGAAAAAAGAAAAATAATTTATAAAATTTTCTCATATCAAATTCCCTTTGGCATTTGTTGCACCATTTTACGTGCATTTATGAATATGTCATTAATAATATAAATATCTAGCCAAGTGGTTAAAAAAAAATTGTGTTCATAAAACATATGAGACACTTTGTTGTACAATGTATGGCCATTGAAGTAGAATGAGGTTAATTAAAAAATGTTAACACTGTGATGGTTGAACAATTCAGTTACAATAATAAAATAGGAAACAAAAGCAAAGTAACGAAGATGGGGTGGAAGCTAAATGTATCACATTGCCATAATTTTAACATCCCTCTCTCTCTTTTACTTACCCAGTTTCATAGCGGTTTTATTGTCATCTCTCATGGAATGACTAGAGGAAGCTTGAGAAATTCCTGAAGATTCAGTGCTATGCATCATTAGATTATTGATTTCTGCCTGATTGGCACGTAACCGTCTTCTCAGTTTAGGCATATCGAAAGGTAAATCACCCAAGTCCACTGATGTTGCACTGCCTGAAGTGCAAGCATCCTGATATATAAATAAATAAATATGAAATTTTTGTGATTAAAAAAAATATTTAGTTTTCGTCCTACCTGTTGTAAAGTTTTTCTTCTCCTTAATTTTGGCATATCAAACGGAAGATCTCTTAAATCTTGCGGCAAACCCACACTATTACTCATGGCTCCTACCGCACTTATATCACTATGATTATTTCCCTTATCGTTTGGTGGAAAATTTAATTTTGGCAGCGTAAACTTTTGCAAACCTATCAATTGTTTACCATCCTCACGTGAATGCAATGAAATGCCACTATCCGAACCGAGAATTTCATCGGTCAGCTGCATTAGCGTTTTATTAGCCGGTGGTCTTCGTTTCTTCAAGGCATCTATTTGTAGCTGGGGAGTAGGACGAACATTTTCCGTATCGCCAGAGCGAAACGGTTGTTGTTGTTGTTGCTGCTGTGGCGGCTGGTGATTTGCATTCGCTTGCATGGTTCCACCATCTTCGGGTGAAGCATTTTGTGTCTTATTTTGTTCAGACAATTCGGAGGCCGGTTCTTGGGAGGACTTGTCTGATATGGGACTAAGGATATGCAATTTGGAATGTATGACCACTGGTGCTCTGAGCGGAAAAGCAACACTCGAGCTACCAGATTCAGAGCTATGTGAACTCAACGACGTCGAGTGCCTTGACTCTGAACTGGATGTACTGCGATTGCCTTCGCTAGTGCTCGAGCGTAGCGATTCCATGCTGCCACCACTACTCGATGTTGCTATGCTCTCGGTCGAGGAATAATTATGCGGCCTGCGACCGCCATTACCAACATGGTGGTGGTGGTGAGAGGCGTGGCTTTTGCGCAGCTCCATCACCCGCCCCGACTCCAGAACAAAGGATCTTGGTCGGCTGCGGGATCTAGAGCCAGCTGTAGCATGTTGCGTGCCCTGGTGTATCGAGAGATGGTGATGATGGTGACTGTTATGATTGTGTAGACTGGAAGATGGTGGATTCACATAAGCACTGTCGGTAAGACTGTTTTCATTGCTAGTGGCCAGTGAAGATCCTGTTTGTTGTTGCTGTCTCAAATTCGATTGTAGTGGAAGACGGAGATCGCGTAAACGCGGATGGGCCGGATTCGATGATGGCAGGTTCGGTGCACTTCGTATGCTATTCATAAAAAATCTCTCATGTTTCCCGGGAAATTTCATGGGCAACGGTGCTGTAGATGGCGGTGATGGTGTATAACCACGCATGGGTAGTTGCGAACTGGACGTAGTAGGATTATTTTGTTGATCCACTTCTTGCTGTTCCCGTATGTGGACATTACTGAGTTCAGTAGATAGGCCAGCTACACTGCTCGCCACAGGTTCAGTACTACGATTTGCAACACCGACTGTTAAAGGAGAACCACTGCCACTGTTGTTGCCACCTGAATTACTACCTTGTTCTTGTATAGCTTGATTTTTCGAGTTCTTTAAGCGTTTACCCTCTAAACGGCTTTTACTTGATTTAGAGGCACGTGTATCCAATTTAGCTGGTGGCAAGTTGCCATTATTCAATTGCAACAACATCGAGTGCTTGGTTATGCGATCGACTTCATCTAAATCATCATCGGACTTGGCAATTTTACAATCAAATGCCGTTTCGTAAATTTGACGAGTGCGTCCTGACATTTCGTCGTCTTCGTCTGCCACAACAGAGTCACGGTCTAAAGCGTTATCGCACGGTGCTGGACTATTCGAGTCCAAAACACTATGGGATGGCGTATTGGTTTTTAGGCTTTTTGAATCTGGAGCACAGTCAACACATTCATGAACTCCATGTGGATGGACGTAGAAAATGCTGCGAGGTCTAAAATATTCATCTAAGTCATCACCTAGAGTGGGAGCAACACAGGCACAAACTGCTGGACCAAGCAGTCGATGTGGTGGCATTGACGGTGATTCTTCAGGAATATTGCCACTGTTTAATTCTGCTGATGCCTCTTGACAAATATTACCGTATTCGGTAGCGGCAGCTGGTATCAAAGGTTGGACGTTACAAGTTTTGCGTACCAAGGCTAAGGCACGAGCATGCCACTCTCGCCTCTTCAGACATTCACTGCAATCGGATTCCTCGGAAGTGGTAGTGGATGGAGAATCACAACGTATTATGTGAACACCTTCTTCGGTAAACGAATAACGTTTGGGAGTATCTAGAGGACCGGGAAGAACAGTACTATTTGTGGGTTCAGTTTCATCAAAATCGTCTTCCTGTTCTTCGCGTTCTTCCGAACGTTCAGGAACGTCTAGACTAGTACTTTTGCGATAAGGAGCACTAGGTTGAGCTAAAGTTTGTGTGGATTGAGGAGGTTCTGATACAGTAGACTGACGACTTTTTTGTTTAGCTTCTTTGTCATTAGCCTCTACCGATGTGGAGGGATCTTTAGGTTTTAGTAAATCCGAGTAGTAATAGGGAGATGGATTGCGTTTATTGTGTTCGGAGTGTGCAGCTGTTAACTTGCGTGGACTTCTATGAGCTTGTGGCGGTAAAGGCTTCACCAAATCATCGGATATACTATCTGGTGAATTCAGATCAGGAACTTTAACTGATTGATTGTCTTCTTCATCATCAGATGATTTTGGAGCAGAAGAATCTTAAATTATAGAAATATAAATTACTTTAATCCAACCTCAAATGTGCATTATTTTATTTGAGACTAAAGTGTTGGTAGAAATGTCTATTTCATGCTTCAAAGCTTATGCTGTTAAGTTGCTGCTACAAAAATAATTAAATTGCCAGGAGTTTTAGCATTGGAAAAAAGTGTTGATTTTTTATTTTACCCTGTTGTAAGTTAACTTATGTTGGAAGTTGGCTGGACTTTTTACACTGGTTTGAAAGTTAATTTATATTATGCAGTTGTTGTGGAGAGTAAGTGAAAGTTGATTAAAATCGTTTAAACTTTGTTAAAGAGTTTATTTAGCTATTACAAAAAAAAAAAAAAAACTGGCAGATTAGTTGGACTTTTATTTGCTTTTTTTATATATCCTCTTTACAAATGATTCTTATGATGCAAAAAAAAAAGACCACAACTGGACCCCATGTGTAACTAATTGCCAATTGTTTTCCATACTATGTGTATTGAGTTTTGTTGTTGTCTGTCCATAAGTCTGTTTATTGTTTGTTGGCAATTTGTTTAGGCATGATTTCTTCTCACTTACCTGAACTGTAATTGCTGCGTTTATCTTTCTCTCTGGTTTGAGTAGTTGTTAACGTTTGCGGATTATTGGATTGATGCTGCTGCTGTTGTTGACTATTCTGTTGCTTTTGTTGTTGCTGATGTCGATTTTTATGCGCTCGTCTCTTGGCCTTCTTGTGATAGACTTTTTTATGACGTTTGGAATCTTTGGGATCTGAATATCCCTCAATAAGTTTGACTGATGCTTGTTTAATACTAGAAATTTGACTTTGTATATGTAAAGGCGGTGGTAGTGATGTTACTACTGTTGCTGTTGATATTATAGTAGCAGTTGGCGGATGTGGTAAACGTTGCTGTGTCTGGCTACGTTGTGTATGTGACTTTTGTGTGTGATGGTGATGATTGTGTAGTGAATGTTGTTGCTGTTGAAGGGTTTGTGAGGGTTGCAAAGTACCAACAGTTTGTGTTGGCAAAGTACTGTTGTTATGGTGGGAGGCTGTTGATTCTGGAGCTAAATTGTTTAGATTTGCATTTATTCTGGAGGGCAAAGTCGACAAAGGGGCCGGAGGTGGTGGTGGTGCCTGTGGATCAGCCTGCTGTTGTTGCTGTTGTACTTCAGCAAATTTTGCCTAAAAATTAAATACGAAAAATTGTATTTTAAACAAGTTTGCTAAAAACCACTTAATAATTATAATTATAAATTTGTTAATAAAACTTAATTAGTGATAGTTACTAAGCAAAGTTTCTACGTCTGCAGTAACAAGAAAAGTATACCAACTGATATGCTGCGGTATTTATTTTATTTTCTGTATTGTTTAATATTAAGGCTCTGATAAGAGTCATAAAAGAATCAAAAAATCCTTCTGAAAATGTATGTATTGTAAAATATCGTTTGACTGGGTTTCTTTCCGATCGGCTTTAAGGACTGACAAAAGCTTTTAAACTAAAAGCATTGAGTATATTCTGTGAGAATTTTATGAATATTTGTGAGAATTTTATGAATATTTGATAATTTTGAGAAATGTTGAATATTTAGTCAAATATGACCCATTAAAGACTCTAAAATTTTCTATTCATGATTAATAATTGTAAGTCACTCAAACAATGTAAGTTATAGGGGAGATAAAAAGACGGACCTATTTCGTTTTAGTAGTTGTCAATTCTCATAAAGTTAACGCATCTTTTTGGAAAATACTTAATTTCGTTGTAATTTTTCTTTTATAAACAGACTTTTAATATCTTAATATCTTCCTTAGATTTAAAAAAAATCCATCAGTTATGTAGAAAATTTTCTTTAGACAGGTCATAGATGATAAAAACTTTTTTTCTGGAAAATTCTGAATTTCTTTTAAATTTTTTTCTGCGATAGGACTCCTTAGGATCTGAAACCCTTTTCCTAGATAAGGCCACTCAGTATTTAACAAATTTTTACTACAGAAATACTTAAAATTCTCAGTTTTTCTGTAAAATAAAATCCACATATTTTCGGCGAAATTTTTTCAGCCATTGTATTCCTTTTTCATAAACCCTTAACCACAAGTTCGTCCGAAAGCAGCGACAGGTCAACAATAGATTTCCATTTAATATCATGTCCAAATTTTGCCAAAGTCAGATTTTATCCGTCGGAATTCTGTCTTATTAAGTAGCAAAATCTTAAAACTGCCGAAAGTAACTCATTAAAATCTAATGTTAGCTAAAAAAATATATATTGGATTTTGTGAAAAATCATGGAAATGACTTATCTTAGGGGTGTAGCCTGATTTAGAAAATTTAAGGAATCAGATTTGTTTTTGCAGTATTTTTTCATAAAAATATCTTGCAAAACCAAATACTTTTGAAACTCTAGCCTATTTAATTTAAAAACTTCACGAAAAGTTGCACTAGAAGGGGGGGCTTAATTTTGCTTTGATTTAATAAAGAAATTGTTATTCTAAAATAAATTTTCTTTTAGATGGATAAAAATATCTTTTGGAAGCTTATTTGAAAGGGATTTTTTTTAATTAGGATAAAAAATTAAGGCTCTAAATCAGGATTTCTTCTTAATATAACTGTCTTAAAAGAGAAAACATAAATGGCTAAAGGTTATTTATTTAATGGCCGTAAACTTATCAAACAAATAACCAGAGTTAAATATTAATCACAGATATTTTCATATAAATAAGACTTTCATAACTATGGTTAAGCAGTAAACCTTGGTTATTCTGAAAAAATTTAAAAATTATTATTTTTACACCTAAAAGTATTTTTCTTTTCTTTTTGTAATTTTCTGTCTTATTTTTTCAACTTCAATTTTTTATTGTTTTGTAATCTTTGTTTTTCATTTTTTAGTAAATTTTCGAACAGGAAATCAAAACAATAGCATAGACGGTAGAGCGTTTATCTTATAAAGAAAACGTTGTGTAATCGAGCCCTACTGACGCCCATGCGATTTTTTCAATTCTTACTTAATCGATTGCAAATATATTTTTAGACACATCCTAGATGTTCTAGATGTCCCCTATTGTGACAGGTTATTATGTGTTAGTCCTGTGATAGGTTCTACTGCGTCAAGCGTGGGGCACCACGCTTGACGCAGTAGAACGCAAAGGAGCTACATGTATGAAAATATAGTATAGTATTGGTGCCTCTCAAAATTTTCAAACACTTTGGTAACTCTGTCTAAAAATTTCCATAGGATTGCTAAACATCTCTAAAAGATCTTCTTCCATCAATACTACACTCACAATATATTTTCCGTTACCGATTGTAGTTTATTTAAAAAGTTTGTTTGATTTTAACTAAAGAATCAATTGAAATTCATAGAAATATATTTTTAACTATTTGAATCAGTCATTCTAATAACAAACTATTCAAATTTACAGACATTCAGTAAAAGATATTGTTACAGAAATTTCTAAACACTAAAAATTTCATCACAAACTCTTTGACAGCTGGAAAAATCTAGTAAAGTAATAACTGGAAATAACTAGAATACCTGACTACTCATATAAATACTGGTACTTGGTGACGCAGTAGTTCAGTTGATAAGTCAAACACAGAGTGTAAAGAACTAAAGTGTGGCTAACGTTTAGTCTATCTACATCGTGTGAATAAAGTGTGCTATTGTGTTTTCTGTAATTTTAGTGACTGTTATAAATAAATACAGCTATAAATAATTTCAAACAGTGTTAATTATTTGCAATATAGAAAGAACCCGATTTATTTAAAATGTAAATAAATCAACGATTTTATAAAGGGTAAAATCGTAACAATATTTTCTTTTAATGTAAAATTTTATTTATTTTTTGTTTTCGAGGTTTTTTAATTGTTAATATTACTTATTTATAGCGAGATTTCAACCTCCTTATATTCCTAAAAACAAATCAAATTCACGATTTTTAGCTAGGTTGATATATGTATTTCGATCCGGCAAAAGATTTCTTCAGAACCCAAAGTTTTAGACAAGCTAGAGTCTCCAGGAATAAACAGAACCTAAAAAAAAACCTATTATTATTTTATGTTTTCTGTTTCTAAAAATAGAAATTCTTATTATTCCTTTATGTTTTTTTTTACCAAAATAGTTGATTTGTATACAAAATTATTTCAATAAAAATTACAAGAAATTATTCAAATATAGATACACACATAGAAAGTAAAAATATATGCATCTGTGTGTTGTGTTTTGTAAAATTACATGCAAATAAAAAAATTCTCAGTTTAAAAAACAAACCACAAAAATCGTGTTTTTCTACGTTTTGTCAGTTAAAAGTTGATGGTTTTTTAAACGACATTCGATTGCTTTTATTACTTTTGCCGATTATTAAACAATGATTGAAAAAAAAATACAATGAATATAATGAAAAATCAGTAGTCCTCTTTTTGATTGCATTTTCGATTAATTTAATATGTATTTTAGATTATTTTTAATATTATGTTTCCCTTATGACCAAAATAACATGTTTTTAGGAAAAAATTTCAAACTGTTTCCACTAGCAAAAATGTGTTTTGAGTATTCGAATTTTCGAAATTAATTTGACGTTTCATATTCATAACAAATAAAATAAATTAAACTTTTTGTAGCCAATTTTTCCTTTGGTTTTATTAAATTTTCTTTTTTTATATATATTTGAACTTTTTTATATTTATTACTACCACCTTGAATCACGCTTAAAATTTTTTTAAAACTTGTCAAATGCAAATGTTAGTTTTTTCCAACTTATCATTCTCCTGAATAGATAACACAGAGTTGTATAGACACAATTCAGTGTTGATCAGACTATTTTCGATATGCTTTGAAATTGAACACGATTAGATGTTTTGCACATGTTTTGCTCGCATAAAAACACATGGGTAAATATGTACCAAAACACGTATTTTGAGCAAAACATGTAATTTCGCTCAAAACACATATATGGGAATGCACTATAACGAAATAATATTGTGAGTCTACATTTTTATGTACGACGGCGGTTAAATAAGTCCATGACTTTTTGAATGAAACACAGGTTTTAGAATAAAAATTATTTTATATTTCAACGTAGTCTCCTTGACTTTTTCCATTTTACTTTTTTCATTTCCTCCACAAATCACGCGGTAGTCTGCGATCAATGGCTGCCAAACACAAACTAAATGACACAACTTGTTCCAATTTTGACAGTAAACAACTGACTTATTGACCCGCCCTCGCAGTTCATTTGGATAAAATTTAAAAAATCAACAAAACGAAACATGTAACATGTTTTGTGGAAAAATAATTATTTATTTTACCGTAGTAATACTTTATTTATATTAAAAAAAATTGTGAACTGTAATTTCGTATATTCATACAAAACTGAGCTTCTAAGACTTCTTGTTATAAAAATATTTACTACTTTTAGTTTTTAATTCAAAGCAACATTTTTATTGTAGCAATTAAAATTAAATTTTTTTTTTAGGTAAATAATTTTTAACCACCAAACATTAACATACGTTATGTACTAGAAAATAAAAAACACCTAAACGCCATATTTTATTTAAAAAATGTTTCAATAAAACCAAGTTATGTGATAAAACTCATCACATTGACAGTTGACTAAAGATAACAGGGCATTTTTTGCCTGTATCATCATCAAATAAATACAAGTATGTACATTATTTTTTTTTGTCAACCAGGGGGAAACAGCCATTATTTCACAGTTACAAAGGCATAAGCTAGCACAGGTTGGGATGAATGAATACTTGGTAGTATGGGTACAATACAAAAGTCAGCCATCCGCAACTTGAATTTTGTGTAATTTATGGCATCATTCATAACTGAGCTTCATGCGTACCTTTGGTTATACACAGTTATGGCGTTTAATTTTTGTGGTGTGAAGGAATTATTAAAAAATGCCCAGCTTTCTAAGCATTTACAATTTTTATTTGGTTTTTGGGAGTTGAATATAATTTATTAAATTATTTTTAATAATTCGGTAATTATTTTTGTAAGTATCTAGTAAAATTGTTATTTTTATTGTATAAGAAATTTATTACTTTAAATAATTATTTACAATTTTAATATCATAAGAATAATTTATATTTTCTTTAAAACAATTTATATCTCCACAGTTTCACATGGATTCATTAAATAATGAAACAAATAATAAAGGTTTAATAATACATTTGCAATACCAAATTAAATAGCAAAAATAATTTATTAAAGCTTTCATAATAATTATGAATGTGACTGTAAAAAATTGGTTAATTTTGGTAAAAGAACATTTTAGAAAAATAGTATTTTAAAATTATTACCGTTTTTTTCTTGTTAAGCTTTACTTTACAAACTTTAAAATATTATTTATGAATGTCTAAAAATTACTTTTTGTAAACCATAAATACTTAAATTTTTAACAATAAATGTAAACAAAATGAACAAGTCACCTTTTATATATAATTCAAACAACAAGTCCTTAGACAGACACACACATTCATAGACAGACAACTTAAATAATGTTGTTGCTCTTTCATACATTTTACTACGTAGTTTGTATGTGTTGTTGTAATATGAATAAAAGTTTATTCTATTGTTACCATATAAATGACAAATGACATGATATTAATATTGGCAACAATAAAATCTCCTTTACCTCTCTAACCATTACCTCTTAATTTTGGCACATGACTTTGTACATTTGTTAAAACTGTTCGTTATGTCTATGCAATAAAAATATATCTTTACGAGTAAAAGATAATATTACAAAATATGTATTTATTTAACAAGCCTGTCTATCTATCCATCCACCAATCCTTTGCTTATCACTCCATTTTCAAATATCTCAAAGGTATATAATATCAATATCATAAAGTATCAGATGTGGTTGAAGAGTGCATGTTTTTAGTACGATATTAATGTTTGTAAGTGCCTAAATGTATACAATATGACAACACTCATTATTGTTTACCACAAACAATTGCACAAATGACTGCAAAGTCAAAATCATTATCTTCGTTATCGTCATCATATAACTCTCTATAACTATATACTCTCACTGTTCAGATGATGGTTTGTTAAACATGAAAATGAAAGTGATACTTTATTGATGTTTTACAAAATTTGATTATCCTTATAAGGTTTAATATGGAAGAAGCAAATAATGTATACTACTTTTAAGTGTATACATTTTGATACATAATGTGGGAGTATCATTAAGATTATTTAAGTTATAATTATAAATTAGATGATATTTCCATAAATTGCTTAATTATTGGATATAGTTACATAATATTGAAGAAATTAATTTTGTTTTATTTTAAAGTTGGCAACGAGGGATTTAGATTATAAAGGCCCTACTAAAATCAATTTTTTGTGCCGCCTTATTTTGACCTAAATATTGAGGCTTCCAATGAAGCCAATGACCTTACTAGGCTCAGATTTACAAATTTTCAAGATAGATAGTGAATATCCACCAAGGAATCACCTGCCAATGTTGGAACGTCCAATTTGCAGAACCTTCAAATGTCCGTATCAGATAGACCTTAAATAGTACCTAAGATTACAATGTCCAGTAAAAAATCCCATTATGGTCCTTAAGTCCCTAGAGTTTCCACTAGATGAAGCTATAAACCTCTTCAATAGACTTGGATTCTCACGACATCAAAATTTTTCTCTGATATACCCCGCAGGAACATCACAGAAAGGTTCAAAGCCAAATTAATTACGATGGGCCCCGTAGTTGACCAACCTGTCAGCACGTTCGTTGCGCACATGCTCCTCGTGCCAAGGAACCTAGCCACCGAGTCTATTGAGAGACTCAATGCAGCCCAGGACAATTCTATACGACACGTCATAGGATAATAATGTCCTGAGTTCCATCCGTTAGTACAGTCCGTAAGAACATAAATACGTGCCCCTCTTATACCCCTTCTAAAACACTTTGACGCCCATAAATAAATGGCAAAGATATCCGCCTGATATATGGACGGGTACTTGCCCATCGTAAGACCACGTTGAAAATTGGGTCCACAGACTCCCACACCCGTATCCCCATTGATCTGCTTCGAGCCGTCGGTGAACCACACCTGGGACTCCAGTTCGGATTTCCAAGATTTACAGGTCCATATGCTTTCGAAAAAGATCACCTCGTGATTCCTAGAAAAAATCTGCCTTGTTTACATTTTATCTATGGCCCTGATCGGTGGATCGTCCCTAAACAACCCTGCTATTCTTATGTGTCCTCAAAGGTCACCTCCCTTAATGTTAACAAGCTCCCGGTGACTCACAACACACATCCAGGCATGCTCAATTTTCGAGAATTCAGTAATGGTATACTAAGCATAAAACCAACGGACACGTCTTGCCCGCACCAATTATGGCCAGGCCAAGCGCTAGACCTCGGTTCGCCTTGTTTTGCTTCACCTTGGGCCACTATTCTAGAGCAGCATAGTTGACCATTAGTCTCAAAATGGTATTGAAAGACCAGTAAACCATTTAAAACCTTAAACCCCAAGTCCTACCAAAAAGCCCTGACAGGCGTATAATTTCTTTATAGTTTCGCAAGCCAGATGTTGGTTTCAGGTAAAGGTTCTATCCAGAGTAATCCCAAGATACCTAACAATGTTAGAAAAGCCCACATAACCCATTAATCGTCGGGTCCACCAAGTTAAGCTCCCTACCATTAGTGAAGCTAATGAAAAATAGTCATATTCTTACTCATTTCTGTTGAAATTTTCCCAATATAGCAGGTAACTGTTGTCTACTATAAATAGGGTAAATTTACTCTGTGTGTGTAATTGAAGATAAAATACACATTATGTGTATGTTGGTGCTTACAAAAGATGTAAATTTACATAGGAAGTGCGTAAAAATATAAATAATTTTGTAAATTAATACGTAAATTTACCAAATTTGTGATTTAAATTCATTATTTATGTGTAAATAAACACATAAAATGTTTAAAAATACAGTTTGAAATAAAAAATGTTTATTTTACCACAGCAAGGTTTTAAGTGAAAGAAAGATATTTAAAATTCACAAACATATATTTAAAGTATATTTTTAATTTTCGTAGAAAAATATTAAAATTAATTTCAAGACACCTGCATCAGATTTAGATAACTTTTTCATACACGGAATTTTGGAATTTTTTCTTTAGAAAATGCCTTAGATTCTTTGGATTTTTTCTCATAGAAAATTCCATAAATAATACAAACGTTTTCTATTAGAGAAGCCCCAGATTTCGAAAAATTTTTGTTTTAGAAAAGGCCCCATTTTCCTATAGGAAAAGACTTAGTTTTGGATAACACCGTTATTGAATTATTTGCGATGCAACTTCAAAATTTAAAGTCGTCAAATTCCCCACTCCTTTCGAAGGAAAAATATAATAATACTACAAAAAGAAATCTTTGAAGGATAGAAATAAAAAAATAAATTAACGTTACCTTTCTAGTTCTATTGTTGCTCAAACACAGACCAGTCATTGTTTCGGCAAAAACCATACAAAAATATATATATTTATACATAAAAAGTGCCATTGTGAGCTTATTGTTGTAGACAAAAATTTTGTACACATTTTGTGTCTAAATTTTGTAATTTTTCTTGATATAACACACAAATTTACATGTCTTATAGTAGAGAGTTTACGAGCATTTTTTAAAATATGCTTTTGTCTAAAATAGTTGGGAAAAGTATTTCTTTATTTCTATAGAGCTGGTTTAATTAAAATAATAAGGTGTTTAATTTAACATTACAAAAAAATTACTATTAATTTTTATTAATTTAAAAATTGTCATTCTAATATTTTCGTTTTTGTGCCAGATAATGAGAAAATTTATTTAGAGTTTTATTTAGTCTGATGTCAATGTTCATATTAATTTTGAGTTTTTTTTATTTTGTAAAATTAAATGCAATAAATCGTAATTAAATTACCATTAAGTAATAAATTAATGGTATGCTAAGTACTAAAAAACTGCAAATGACCATAAATATTGAGCTTAAAGAGTGCGAGAAATACTACATAAATTTAAGTGCAACAACAACTCACACCAATAACATTTGCATAACTTTGTTAGTATCAACGAATGTGGTTGATAAAATTAATCCTTATTATACCCTCCACCATATATGGTGAGGGTATATATCAGTTTGTCATTCCGTTTGTAATATGTCGAAATATAGGTTTAAGACCCCATAAAGTATATATATTCGTGATCCTCAATTTTAAGTCGATTTAGCGATGTCCGTCTGTCCGTCTGTCTGTTTGTCTGTCTGTCTGTCTGTTGAAATGGCGATCACGACGCGAAGACGCAAGCGGGGTTGCCTATTTTTACTCAGATTATTAAACATCCTCCCGAGCAGTTTGGTATTTAAAATGAGCAAAATCGGTCAAGCGGTTCAAAAGTTATGAGTGAAAATGTGAAGATACCTCTAAATTTTCCATACAAATTGGTACAATTTTTCTGTATTTATTTTTATACCCTTCACCATAGGTGGAAGGGTATATATAAGTTTGTCATTCCGTTTGTAATTTCTACAATATTGATCTTAGACCCTATAAAGTATATATATTCTGGGTCCATATGAAGAGCGAAGTTGATTTAACGATGTCCGTCTGTCCGTCTGTCCGTCTGTCCGTCTGTCCGTCTGTCCGTCTGTGTGTTGAAATGGGTTTTCCGAAGAACCCAGACATGATGAGGACTTGATTCTTTTTTATTTCTGTTACATGTGATCCATTTCTGTTTGCTATTAAAAATCAGACAGATCGGTTAATAAATGGCTGAGATATTAGCAAAAAACCAGGACTACCTCTAATTTTTCCAGTAAAATCCCTTTGTTTAATAAGAGTGTGAAGATAAATACGTAGGTTAAATACGTTTCACAACTATTGTGAATGATATAAATAAAAAACAAATAGTAGTGTCGCCAACTTTTTTTTGCCTAGAAAATGCCAAATTTGACAAGAAAAGCGCTGAAACATATGGAAAAATATAAATTTGAGATTTTACATGACATATTATTTTGGATTAAAATTTTTGGATATTTAAGAAAAAATAAATGGGGATACCGCTTGTTTGTGGAGAGCTATGAGGTAGTAGATTCCAACGATGTATTCATCTCCTTCAGAATCACTCTAGGTTTCGAGTTTTGCATTTGACAAGAAAATTTATTTTTGAAATTTCTCATAACATTATTTAAAATTAAAATTTTTGGACATTTAAGAAAAAATAAATGGGGGTACCGCTTGTTTGTGGAGAGCTATGAGGTAGTTGATTCCAACGATGTATTCATCTCCTCCAGAATCACTCTAGGTTTCGAGTTTTGCATTTGACAAGAAAATTTATTTTTGAAATTTCTCATAACATTATTTAAAATTAAAATTGTTGGACATTTAAGAAAAAAATAAATGGGGTTACCGCTTATTTGTGGAGAGCTATGAGGTAGTAGCTTCCAACGATGTATTCATCTCCTCCAGAATCACTCTAGGTTTAGAGTTTTGCATTTGACAAGAAAATTTATTTTTGAAATTTCTCACAACATTATTTAAAATTAAAATTTTTGGACATTTAAGAAAAAAATAAATGGGGGTACCGCTTGTTTGTGGAGAGCTATGAGGTAGTTGATTCCAATGATGTATTCATCTCCTCCAGAATCACTCTAGGATTCGAGTTTTGCATTTTAAAGGAAATTTATTTTTGAAATTCCACATAACATTATTTAAAATTAAAATTTTTGGACATTTAAGAAAAAAATAAATAGGGGGAACCGCTTGTTTGTGGAGAGCTATGAGGTAGTTGATTCATTCATCGTTGGAATACATCGTCGGAATCTACTACCTCATAGCTCTCCACAAACAAGCGGTACCCCCATTTATTTTTTTCTTAAATGTCCAAAAATTTTAATTTTAAATAATGTTATGAGAAATTTCAAAAATAAATTTTCTTGTCAAATGCAAAACTCTAAACCTAGAGTGATTCTGGAGGAGATGAATATATCGTTGGAATCTACTACCTCATAGCTCTCCACAAACAAGCGGTACCCCCATTTATTTTTTTCTTAAATGTCCAAAAATTTTAATTTTAAATAATGTTATGAGAAATTTCAAAAATAAATTTTCTTGTCAAATGCAAAACTCGAAACCTAGAGTGATTCTGAAGGAGATGAATACATCGTTGGAATCAACTACCTCATAGCTCTCCACAAACAAGCGGTACCCCCATTTATTTTTTTCTTAAATGTCCAAAAATTTTAATTTTAAATAATGTTATGAGAAATTTCAAAAATTAATTTTCTTGTCAAATGCAAAACTCGAAACCTAGAGTGATTCTGGAGGAGATGAATACATCGTTGGAATCTACTCCCACATAGCTCTCCACAAACAAGCGGTACCCCCATTTATTTTTTCTTAAATGTCCAAAAATTTTAATTTTAAATAATGTTATGAGAAATTTCAAAAATAAATTTTCTTGTCAAATGCAAAACTCGAAACCTAGAGCGATTCTGGAGGAGATGAATACATCGTTGGAATCCACTACCTCATATCTCTCCACAGACAAGCGGTATCCCCATTTATTTTTTCTTAAATGTCCAAAAATTTTAGTCCAAAATAATATGTCATGTAAAATCTCAAATTTTTATTTTTCCATATGTTTCAGCGCTTTTCTTGTCAAATTTGGCATTTTCTAGGCAAAAAAAAGTTGGCGACACTACTATTTGTTTTTTATTTATATCATTCACAATAGTTGTGAAACGTATTTAACCTTCGTATTTATCTTCACACCCTTTTGTTTAATATGTATGTAGAATTTTGAGCATAACAACACATCCATGTGTTAAAATTCTTTTCTCTCTATTGACGATGATTTTGTGTGAGCTTCAATAGCTCAGTTGTCTAGACGCTGTGTCACAAATACTTTTTTTTCTCTAAGGCCGTGGGGTTCGAAGTTCAAATCTCGGTGAGGTCAATTCACTTTTTTTTTGTACATTTTTTTTTTATTATTTTCTTAAGACTTTTTTTTTGCTTATTTTTGTTTTTTTTTTTAACATTTAATAATTAATTTATATAAAATTTTATATTAATAATTAAAATTCTTTTCTTTCATCTCCACCTTTTATACACAAACAACAAACACATATAAAGATTTGTCATTTAAATAAAAACTAAACAAATCTCTAATGAACGAAGACTTTTATATATGTACCTCTATTGACGATGATTTTGTGTGAGCTTCAATAGCTCAGTTGTCTAGACGCTGTGTCACAAATACTTTTTTTTTTCTCTAAGGCCGTGGGGTTCGAGGTTCAAATCTCGGTGAGGTCAATTCACTTTTTTTTTTACATTTTTTTTTTATTATTTTCTTAAGACTTTTTTTTTTTTTGCTTATTTTTGGTTTTTTTTAACATTTAATAATTAATTTATATAAAATTTTATATTAATAATTAAATAATCCATAAATAGGCTAAAAACATCAACATTTTTATAAAAACCCTCTGATACAAACAAAATACAAACGTTTTTATACCTTTCACCACAGGTGGAAGGGTCGCGGGTTCGTTAAGATTTTTTTTGTTTGTTTATTTTTTGTTTTTTTTTACATTTAATAATTAATTTAAATAAAATTTTATATTAATAATTAAATAATCCATAAATAGGCTAAAAACATCAAAATTTGTATAAAAACCCTCTGATACAAACAAAATACAAACGGTTTTATTTCTATTTTTTGCACCGATTTAAAAGAATTTATAAAAAGATTTTTAAACCATTTTATTTCTCACATATTAAGAAAATTTTATACATAATTTACCTTTGAGTGCAACTATTTTAGGTCATAACTTATAATAATTTATAAAAAAAATTATAAACTATTTTCCTTCAAATTTTTAAAATTAAGCTAAAGAAATTACAAATATTTCTAATAAAAAAGCGAAATAAAATCCTAAATGCAAATTTGCCAGCTAAATCAAACTATTTTGTAGAAATAAAACACATGCAGTTCTAGTGATTTCTTTTAACGATTTGTTGAAATTCTTTTCTTTCACCTCTTAACCTTTTATACACAAACAACAACACTATTCTAGAGCTGTATTATGACGTATCTTATATAGCAAAAGATCGAAAATCTTTAGTATAACATATTTGCTGAAAAACTCGGAAATATCGGTTCAGATACAAAAAAGTTATGCCCAAAACATACATTTTTTTAAAATACATATTTTCTGGAACCATAAATCTTCCCGAGTCCAAGTTTTATCTCCAAACTAAATGGTTAATTTCCTCTTAAAGGCGTTCGTATATAAATCTGTCCATTTCATATATGTCCATATACTTCAGTTTTTTCCCAACCATGGTGAAGGGTATATAAGATTCGGCATAGCCGAATTTAGCCGCTCTTACTTGTTTTTATATATATTATTATATATTTTATATATATTCATGATAATGCATGTGTTTTAATATGATCATATGTATACATACATGACAATATAAGTCCATGCATAATTCAATATATGACCATAAATTATACCATACATGTTCAGATCCTAAATTTGAGAGTATATGGCCAAATATGATTATATATGAATTATATATGAACATATATGGCACAATATACGGTCATATATTGAACTATTCATGCACATATATGATCTTGAATGCCCATGTCTGATCATGAATTTCGAATATGTTTTGATTTGGACATAAATAATTAAAAAAAACCTCTAATTTTGAGTAAAACAAATTACCAAAAAAAAACGCAATTTCGTTTACGATTTTTATTCTTTAAAAATTTCTTTGTGAATGAATTTTTTGAAATCCTACGCGCAGTGGGACAATCATAGTCGAAGAGCATCATATATATTATGAATTATCGTTAATTTATTTTAAAATAACAGGGACAACCATAATCCTATTATAATAGTGATCATATTATGGTAATAAAATAACCATAATTTTAACATAACATATTCCCTACACTTATATTATGATTCGAAACTATGAAAAAAGTCTTTAAATATAAGAAAATTTCTTTATGTGTTTCCTTTAAAAATTGATTTTATGGATTTTTTTAAAGGAAAGTACTTAAAAAAAATTAAATTCCAAGGAATTTTTTAATTAAAAAACATAGATTCTATGGACTTTTTCTAATAGTAAAATTCTAAAATTCTAAGGACATTTTTCAGACTTTTTTAGATAGTCTTTAGAGTTTCAAAATTTTTCTTTTAGAAAAAGTTATTACAATCAAAGAATATTTTTACTAGAAAAAGTCTTTAGAATCTAAGTATTTTTCATGATGAAAAGTCCTCAGAATCTAAGAATTTTTTATTCCAAGAAAGGCCTTAGAATCTAAGTTTTTTTTTCAGAATATTGAATTTTTATCTTAGAAACATTTTGCAGAATCTAAGAATTTTGCTTGAAGGAAAAATCCATGGAATCTTAAAATGTTTCTGTCAGAAAAATTTCTAAAAATCCAGTATTTTTTATAAGAAACCTTTTCGTAAAAAACAACTCTTGAGTTCTACAGACTGTTTCTTATAAAAAAAATATTTTATTAATATTCTGAGTGCTTTTTACACAAGAAAGCCGTTATTTTAAAATAAATTAATTATTTCTTATTGTTTTTATTGAAAAGAATTAAATAATGTAGAATCTTTATATATAAACTTATTGACAATGAAGTTTTTCGACAATGAATTTATTACTATAAATTATGCCCTTAAATGTATAAGGCATTAACGAAAATAAAACCCCCCAGGTACAAATGATCATATATTATTATTTTAATATGGGTGACTGAATTGATACAATGTGTTTTTTTTAAATCATTCATAAGTCAATGCCAAAAATATGTTTAATTTGATTTATAATTATTCGTTGATCGTTGTCAGCATTTTATAGTTTCATAATTATCGTAATTTTTTCATAGTCATAATTTTTGTTACCACAGTATGGTTGCAGCCAATCATGTTATAAAATAGAAAGTGGCCATCATAAGATAATAAAATATTTACTACAATAATGATGGTAGCAACTGGTGGTAACAATTATTAAAACCCATTTATAAACCAATAACTTGATTGTGACAACCATACCCGAATGCAGAAATCATAATATATTAGAAGTGATCATGTTGCAATCATGTTGTTTATCTGCGTGTAATCCCTTGCACTGTTGAGTCAGTTCATGTTTGGCGCTAAGCATGAAAAAACTAAATTTTTCTTATAATTTTATAAGTATCACGTAAATCATGAATTTCACTTGCCCATCTCTATTAAACACATTTGTGTATGCACATTTTATATTTTGATGCTTTTTACTCAAATATTTACTACACAACAACAAGATAAAATTACGCATATTTTACTTAAACAATACGTAAAAATAACAACAAAAACCACATGCAGTCTTTATTTTATAACATAAAACGTTCACTTCGTTTACTACGCAACCATTATTAATAAAAACAGGGATATACAATATTTGGTATATGAGGCTTTCCATATTAACTGTCAAGTTGTAAGAAAAATTATGCATGATCTAAGTTAAACTTACACTATTCATTGCTTCATATTATACGAATAAAATATGGAACAAAATTTTTAATTTTTCTTGATTAAAATTAGAAAGTTATTTTCGATGATTTTTATGTGCAATATAAAAAGATTTGAGAAAAAAGTTTCGAACTAATTCTAATTATTTGGTTTTATAGAAAACTCAATTTAGTTAAAAGTAGGCAAACGTTTTTTGTTAACTTTTTTTATGGAAATGTTCCTATGTTTTTATATTGATCCAGAAAGTTGCAGCTACGTTTCTTTTTTTGGAAAAAATATTCTTTGAATATTGTACATTGCAGACGTTCAGTTAAAATCAACATTTTTTTGTTCTATAAATTAATGTACACCTAAACGTATTACTTAGCATAACATTAAGTATACGTACAGGTACTAACTGATTGTAGAATAAATATTTCAATTCTTATTCAATATTGGCGATATTCAATATTCTAAGAATGTTTTATCTGAAATTTTCTGAATCATCTGAACTTTTTTTTAAAATAAAACTTTAGATAAATCGAGTTTTTGTTACATTTAAAATCCAGAACTCGTTTTGCTTTTTTTATAACAAGTTTCCAACATTTTCTTAATTCCCTTAAATTATAATAAGTAATTGGTCAATATTAAACCATGCCTTTTTCGCCCACTTTTTAAAAAAGTTATTCCACGTTTTATTCGCAGCATTTAAGACAGTTAATGCTGTTATTTTTATATTGATGCGATATACTCTGTTTTCAGCTGTGTAGTTGGTATGGAAAGCCTCATACATATGTATTTACGCACTCATCATTACTGAAGCGTATGAGTGTTACGCATAAATATAAAGTATTGTTGTTGAAATTGTCTTTACGTCTAAAAACTGAAAGAGGCTTGAGTAACATTGAAAAATTGTCTGTCAAATAAACTGTTTTAATGCATAATATTTGAAATAACAAAACATGTTGTTGTATTTTTAAAATAAAAATAAAATTCTTATTAAAATCTTTATGATTTGATTAACATATAATGTTAAAATTTCTGATTTTAAAATAAAATAAGCCAAGAAAAAATACAGTTTTAGCCAAATTATTTCGATTTCAGCAGATACATTAAAATACAATCGTATTTTCATTATCATGTCTTGAAAAGTTAGGTTAAAAATTAATTTTATTTTTTTATGTTTATGCCATCATTTGAGATCCCTTTTTTAAGGGTTTTACCACATAACTTTATTTTTAAACTAATTTGTTATTTATTTTTATAAATTTTTTCTAACAATTTTTTGCCTAAAATACATTTTTAACATTTTATGTATATTATGTTTTTCTTGCCTTAAGCTAAAACAACACATTTATTAATAAACATTTTTCTATTTTTTTTTTTATTTTTCATCTTTACTACTTATGCCACATGGCACTTTGGTCTCCCTTTTTCAAAACCCATCAGCACTTGTCTAATATGCTCTTCAGTAGACACGCGTTCTTACATTGATGTCAAATCTTGTAAAAAAAAAACCGAGGCAAAACATTTATGATTTTTGCAATTTCTAAACCCCAGCCCTCAAAAAATTGGCATAAAAGCAACACATTTAAGACTTTATGACATTGAAGCCTTAGAAAAAAAAAATAAACGAAAAAATCTATATACAATATGTATGATACACATACGGTAGATTATACATACTTATTTAATATCTATGGAAATATGAATCCAAGAAATATGATTTCTTAAATGTTTTTTGAAATGTTACATATTTTAGGGTAAAAAAACTTTTTATTCAAAGATTTTAGTCAATATCTACTAAATTTATAACTCTAGTTTAAAATTACAAAATCAAATTTGCATAAATTTTAATCAAAAACTTTTTAAATAACATACAGCTCAATTTTATAATCAGAACTAACAAGGAAACTTTACAGTGGTGAACACTGCAGATTTTAATGAAACTTGAAAATGTATTAGGGAAACAAAAGTAATAAACACTCGGTTAAAAAACATTCCAGAGAAATCTGATTTTTTGGACTCTTTATTTGATGCCCAATTTCCAAAATTTCCTTTATAACCGACATAAAAAACCGTAAAGGAAAGCGGGGTTACATTCAACCTCAATTATAATCATAGGGTTGCACGCCTAAACAATACTCGTTCCATAGTTTGTTCTATAAATTTCCTAAAGATCTGTGTGTTACATCACTGAGTAATTTAATGGAAAATTCAAATTTTTTTTTTAAATTTGCTTAAGTAAAAAATTATTCAAATATCATTTAAGCAACAAAATGATATTTGAAAACGAAAACAATTTTTGTCTCTTTATCTCTTTTCTATAGATTTTTTTGAATATTCTTAAACGATTTTGAAATGTTATTTGTGTCATGTTCGGAAGTTCATAAAAGTACTACTTGGGGTTACAGATGCTTGTAGGGCTACGTTAAAATTCTTGCGGGACCTAAGATATGGATGGATATATTTCCAATTTATTGAAAGAAATTGCAACCAAATAACCTGGATTTCCTGTTAATTATTTTGCATAGTATAATTTTTAAATTATATTTTGTTTAAGTGCATCTTTTTTTTAAAAAATGCATATATTGTTCAAAATAAATATTAAGTTAAAAATTCCTGTATTTCGAAAAATGCATATTTTAATAAAAATTCATATATTGTTAAAAATTCATATCTTGCTGAAAATGCATATTTTGATAAAAATAATTTTTTTGTTAAAAATTAATTTTTTATTTATATAAATCAAATAATTACAAATTATATCATAATATCCTAACCGAGCTATAGCAAAGAAGACTACCTGCTCGCTGTAGCGTAAACAGACCAGAGCATCTATTGGAAAACGAACGAAGCCCGCACTGATAAGACAGCACGCTACCAACCAGCCTACCTCATGCGTTCAAAAATAAATAAGAAAAAATTCCTGTATTTCGAAAAATGCATATATGTTAAAAATGCATATTTAGTTAAAAATGCATATTTAGTTAAAAATGCATATTTAGTGAAAATGCATATTTAGTGACTTTCAGGCAAATACATTTTTGTAGTTAGTAGCCCAAAAATGATTTTGTTCAATTTTCTGATTCAAAGAATTTATACCATTAATTTTTTTCCCCTATTTTGCTTTAAAGTGCATATTTCTTGCATATTTTGTAATTTTTAGGAATCCACAAATTTTCCGTGCATATTTTTGGATTTATAGTGCATATTTTTAAAGTTATTTTTAGTGCAAGAAGGTCACTGACCTGCTAGTTAATATTACTTTTATTTTTTCTACATATGTATGTATATTGGTAAAAATTAATATACTGTTGAATTTGCATATTTTGTTAAAAAAAAAAAAAAACTAAATGCAAATTGAAAATGCTAACATTGCTGAATATTCCAATTTTGCAAAAAATGCATAGGTATTTTGTTAAAAATGCATAATAGCTTATCATATATTATTGCATATTTTCAGTTTTACATGCATATTTTATTAATAAATTATCATATTTTAAACTTTTAAGTGCATATTTTTAATTCTTTTTCTGTACATTTTTTGGATGCAAACAAGTTGCAGCCTGCTGATTGTTCGTATTTTTTATTGAAATTATCTCAAAAGTGTATGAACATTATAGAGGCCGCTGTACATTATTTCAAAACTTTTGTTATAGTCAACATATTTTGTTAAGTGTTAAAATTTAGTATCGGCGTTCTTATATTAAACAAACTTTAATTTTTTTTCTGTATTATACTTACAAATTCCTGTTGTGGACTAGGAGCAGCAGCAGCAGTAGCCCAACTTTCTGGATTTGTGGGTAAAGCTTCAGCTAAACAGGGATCAAAACTGGACGGTCGTTTTTTAACAAAGTCCACAGGCAAACTATAATCATCACAGATAGCAATCTAAAAAAATATAATAATGATAAATAGAAAATAATTTGTAAATTGTTTTGGTAATAATTAAAAAATTCAAAATTGCTTCACATAATAAAGATTTCCTGCTTAAAAACACGTCTTTCTTCTTCGTGCTACTTGCTCACACAACTAAAAATTTTCTTCTATCAAAAAGCTTCAAAATTTTTTCTTTTTTTCTGTCTTTATTTTTGTTATTATTATTATTTTGTGATAAAAATAATCCTAAAATCTTACAAGTTAAGCACGCACCCTTACAGCTAAACAAATAATTTGCCATTCAAACAATGAACGAGCACAAGACCATAGAACAAAAGCCTTAAGGATATAGTGCTGTAAAACAAAAATAACACAAGAACACGATACTACACTACATATAGTACTTTACAAAAATATCTTACCAAGTACTTTTAGAGAAGGTCAGCAAATGAGACGTAATGATAATGATGATGGTGAAACAAAATTCTTTATATAGAAAATGAGATATTTTTTAATACTGAAAACGAAACAATACTTGTGTCTTGTTTTGGTTTTTTCTTTCATAAAAATCGAAGTTTTCCATAAAACATAATTATTCGTTGAAAGTAAAAGTATTTTATAATTATCATAGTTATTTTGTTATATCTGGTATGAGTCTTTATACTGTTCTTTAGAATTGCTTTTGTTTTGGTTTTTATATGAACACACATACACACATATTATTTTCTATTGTATTGAAATATTTTTTCATTTTCTAAAAAGCATTTCCTCTGGAGTATGAATTCAGTTTTTATTATTTTTTTTTTTTGTTTCTACCATTAAAAGCTGCTATACTACAGGGCTTTTTTAATAGCTTCTTATGTTCTGGAGGGGGTAATTTTTGTACATTTGTTTTTGCTGTTGTTGAAGAAATAATTATCATTCTTTTAATGTAAATAAGAAAGAAGAAGATATTTAAATTTAATAATGCACTCAGACATATTTTTGAGCAAAACCAAGTTAAAAAAGCACAAAATTTAGCTAAATAAAAGTGAATTCAAAAGTGAAATAATAATAAAAAAAATTTTTTCTTGTGGAAGAAAACGAATAATTTGCTGTTAGAGGGAATTTTATTCTATATATTGAATACTTTTTGAATGAATCACAAATGGCTCAGAAAGTTAAAAAATCCTCATTATTAATTTCATTTAATTGAACGCGGCGACAAAGAAAACCCCTCTCATAAAGCTATGATTTTAGAAGTTTTAAAGGCTCTTTTATGAGTCTCATCACACTGCAATTGCACACTGGGTTATATTTAGCTTTCCTTTGAACAATACACTACACAAAAGCACAAAAAACTCTTGTAGTACATTTTTATTTTTTGCTTTTTCTTTAATTTTGGTAAAATCATGTGCTCCCAAATTAAAAATTTACTTTAAATAACAAAGCCATAGTCGAATGGTTCTTTAATTGGCTGAATTAGACTTTGTCACTTATGAAAAATTTTAAATAAAGTAATTTAAGAAATTTTTGTAAAATTTTAAAATTTTCTTAACAATTTTTTTTGTGGATTAAATTTTGTTTTAAATTCGAAAATTATATAAGAGATCAGCCTTGTAAACATTGTTTTATTTTAAGCGCAAAGCTAGAAAGGAAAAATAAAGGGGAAACAGAAAGTAAGAAAAAATAAAAATGGAAAGACATGGAATTGTTTGAAATTCCAGTTGGTCAAAATACACACACAAAAAAAAAAACAAACAAAAATTTTCATTTATTTTTTAAAATAGTATTATTTATTTAAAAATTTTATAAACTATCTTACAAGTAAACCATTACGTTTGGTTCCCTCCTATCACTGTGTTTGTTGTTATTTGTTCACGACAGCATATGATTTGTCCTCTTATTTGTAATAACTGCTGGAAACCGCGAATGAAGGGTACAGAAAAAAATAAGTATTTGTATCTTTTAGGCGGACCCATCTTATGCTTATAGCATAGTAAATTGTTATTCACGTGAAAAAATTTCAGTCGAACTTTAATGGCCCCAAAACTTAATTTGAATTGCAAAAATTAATAGTTTTTTTATTTTATAAGAAAGTCACAATCAACCCTTTTCATCGGAAAATTTAAAGTATTGTATATTAAATTGTTCTAAATTGAATAGTATTAGTAGGATTTTAGACCATATAATCATATACATTTTATACATTATTTTATTGAAAAGAAATATGAAAATTTTGAATTAGTAAATTGTAGAGAATAAAAATTGAGAGCCAGCAGTATAGAACACTTAGTAAAATCTGTAAAATTTGGACGATAAATATAAATTGTTAAATTTCGTTGATGTTAGTCTAATTGTGTGTTGTTTTTGAGTTTGTTAATTTGTTTCCAAACACTCAATATAAAATAGACAATCATAAACAAGCAATGACCAGAGAGAGAAAGGAGAGCGTGGATATTGATAAGGTTGGGTAGCGTCATTCCGAAAATACTAAGTATTCCATCCTGCTGGCTCTGTGGAGTTTCTCAATTTTTATTCTCTATAATTTACTAATTAAAAATTTTCATATTTTTTTACAATAAAATAATTTATAAAAAGAATATGATTATATGATCTAAAATCCTACTTATACTATTCATTTACAAAATAACAGATCAACAATTCATAAAACTCCATTGTTAAAAATTTTCACATGAAATTTATTATTATGAAAAATCATTTTGTTTTTTCTTTTATATGGAGTAAACCATTTTTTCACGTAAAACCCAAACAAATTATTGTACTTATTGTACTAAAGTGAGATCAAAAAATTACACCGTTTTATTTTGTTTTTCTATGTTTGTTGCATTGAAATATATACTAATTCTATATGAAATGAAATGTATTTTGAAAATCTATCCAATGGAGTACAAACTTTCGAGTAATTTTTAAACAAATTTTTACCCGTTAAATATTAAATTGGGCCGATATGTATATTCCCATATAAAACAAATCATATCAGACCAGATCTCATTACATCTAATAGTGAAAAATCTAATTATATCTCAAAATTGGGGATAAATTTGAGATCAATAAGGAAGTAGAAATAAAAAACACTTTTTTTATATACATTTTTAGATCTGGTGCCAGATATGGTTTTGTATGACCAGATCTTTTGATATATGGCCACCAAATTTTCAAGATTCCTTTGTATATGAACAGATCTTGCCATAAAGTGTATCACATATGCCATATATCATATATGATCAGATCTGACACCAGATCAAATTAGATTCAATTATATGGAAATATATCTAAGCAGATCTGATCAAATCTAATTTTAAAAGGTAATTTTTTTGATACTTTCCATTCCTACCTTTATCGAAATCTAAAAGGAACCTTCGCAAATTTCCCTTGTTATCTAAATTAATTTTGATTTTAGTACAAAATACTACATTTACGTTTTTACTATATAAATCATTTTAACATTTACAATTACAAAAAAATAAACTTAATTAAATTGACTCGTTTTATAACACCGAATAACACACACTTGTCTTGTTTATTTAGCCGCCATTTCACTTCAAAATTAATAACATTTTAACCACACCTTTATAAGGCATTTTTCAAGTTGAAGGTCATCATGTGCCTTAAAACTCAGCAGTGTGATAAATATCTCCGTTATATGAAACACAAACATATATAACATTTAGCTATAATTTTAATGAGACACTGTTATATAATAAAAAGAAAAAATGTCAAGGTTCTCCCCCAAAATAGTGATTCATAATTTAAAAATTAAAAAAAAATATATATATGTGTATATGTTGGTACCTCAAAATATAACTGCAAACGATACAATTGACGACACTGACAACAATACCATTCTAATTCTTGATTTGTAAACATTTCATGAGCTACGGCATCTGTTAAGTCGACACAGCGATTGTGAAAGAACCAGGCACAAGGACCGGAACATTGTACATAACTTTCGTTAGGTTTAAAATCCAACCAACAACGACGGCAAAACATTTTTCTTTTTTTTTTTTTTAATTTTCCTAGATTTCACTAATGATTTCCCAAAATTAAACCCAGGTGTGACCAAAGTGTATGAAGTGTCTTTTAAAACTGTATTCTATAAAGTGGAAAAAGTATTAACAAAGTCTTATATACGCTTAGTATCAAATATATGGTTATTTTGCGAAACAATTCCCCAGAGAGTCATTAAAAATTACAAAAAAAATGTATAAAAAGAAAATATTTACTTTTTTAAAAAGATTGAAATAAAAATGACTTCAAGGATTTCATAATATTTACCCCAACATTTTGTGTAATATGTTTTAGAATTTGCCCTTAAGCTTGTCATTTTTAGCGTACAAGCCACTCAAAGAAGAAACAAAACGACAACAAATGAAATACAACATCTATTCATTGGCATTGAATAAGATATATAAATATTTAAACAGGTTCTAATAACACCCACCATGTGGTTTCTGGTTAATAGTGGTTTATTTCAGGTTTGTTGCTACTTTTATACTGGCCTCCTCTACCAACATGTTTTAAATAGTTATCAACACATGGTATGCTACAAAAAAAAAAAAAAATATTGTTTTGACACGATTTTTGGTTTGGATTCAAGCCAAATTACATTCATATTTTTTTTCTGCCCTGCTCTCTGTATTTGTTATAAACTCTAAGGACTAATATGATTCATTTGTAGTAAAGAATGTTAGTTGTTCATCTGTGCTGTTTATCTGTGGCCAAATGTTAATAATGAAGAAGTATGTACTTATTTCTTTTTAGCTATTGCAACTGTATGTGTGTGTGAGTGTGTTTTTGAAAATAGTGCCAACACTGAATCCACTTCTTAGTGTTAAGCAATAACAGCATTTAGTTGTTGTATTTATACTTACATTGGTCGTAAGTGTAAAGGTCTTGTTTGTTCTTGTGCCATTATTACAAGTCTAAAAGGAAACTTCATTTAAAATTAATGAAAAAATCCACTTACATACTTATACATACACACATACACACAAACACTCAGAGATAGTAGATAGAGAAAAGAAAATCTGTGTTAACACTTGTTACTATTTGTTGGGTAGAATTCTGAACAAATATAGATCATATTCACAATTAAACTAGCATAAATGACCGAAGGGGATTTCACAGATTAAAAATGAGTACAGAATGTATGAAAGAAATTTTTTTTAGTATATCTAGAGTAAATATATATACAGTTAACAAAAAAAAAGTTGGACACAAATATTAACAAATTTTTATTTCTGTAACTCGTTAAGCTAGCACAGTCAAACAAAATGAATAACAGCTTATTTAATTGACTAATTTTGGATTTTTATTTCCAACTCTTAAAGTTACCTGTTAGGGAATTGTTAACATAACCTCAAAAATACTACAATAATTCAGACAAAAAAAACTTGGACACTGCCAAATTTTAAAAATAAAAACCAAACAAAGACTAACAATTAAATTAATTTATTATAATGTTAGACTTAATCATGTTTTATATGTATTTTGAGTTCAATAAATATTTTTTATATTTATTTCATGTGAAAATTTCCATGGGTGTGAATCTAGGCCTTTATTATACAACTTTTAAGAATTTGTTTTGGAATTATTTACTCTAAATAAGCTCGAATACATATGTTTTTAATGATAAAATGTAATAGATTTTGTAAAATATTTTCAAAATTGTAAACCACTTGATTAGAGGTTTAAGAGGGCGTTAGATACTTTCGATCTACAGGATCATATTTGTGGGATGAATTTGAAAATGTTTTGCTTAAAATGTGTTTTTAGGTATCTAATTAACAATTCCATCAAAAGAAAATTAGATTCAGATTCGTTTGGACCCAATAGTACCCCACACTATTTTACTTTCATATGACTTTAAATATTTGTCATACACTCGCAATATATTTTCCGACTGTAGTTTATTTAAAAAGTAATACGTAGAGTTTGTTTTTAAACGAACAATTAATTGAAATTCATACAAATATATTTTTTAACTATTTGAATCAGTCATTCAAAAAACAAACTATAAAAATTTACAGACAAATTCTGTTAAATTTATTAAAAAAATATGTATATAAAAATCTAATAATTTAATCAGATTTTGTTCAAAAAGTCATAACTTTTTGTAAAAATACATAAATTTCAAAAAGTGTCCAAATTTTTTTTCTGTTAACTATATATATATAGGGTCCGCCAAAAAACTTTTTTTTTGAAAATGCTATAAAAAAAAACTACTGAATATTTTCTCAAATTTTTTTTTTTTTTTTGAAATTACAATCTTTCCGGTTAATAATGGAAAATAATTTCATTCAAATGGCTGCCTCGGCTGGCCGTTACAGTCAATGGCGATCGTTATCGGGCCATGTTGAACGAATTTTTGTTCACAAAAATTGAAGAGAAGGATATTGGCAACAATTTGGTTTCAACAGGACGGCGCTGAGTGCCACACAGCCGAAGCTACACTCGATGTTTTGCGCCCTGTTTTTGAAGATCGCATTATCAGCCGCAGAGCTGATGTCGTTTGGCCACCTCGGAGCTGCGATTTGACACCGTTGGACTATTATTTGTGGGATGCCGTCAAAGGTAAGTGTTACGCCTACAAGCCAGAGACAATTGACGCTTTAAAGGACAATATTCGTGAAGCCATTGGTAAAATACAGCTGCACACAATTGATAATGTGCTTAAAAATTGGACCGATCGTGTAGTCTACTGCATGGCCAGCGGAGGCAGCCATTTCAATGAACTTTTTCCATTATTAACCGGAAATATTGTACTTTCAAATAAAAAAAGAAAATTGGGAAAATATTCAGTAGTTTTTTTTTTATGGCATTTTAAAAAAAAGAGTTATTTGGCGGACCCTATATTTGGTTTAAATTGTTAAGATTTTAAATGGATATAAAATACAAACAAATACTTATGTGGATCACTACACATATACCCTGAGATTAATAAAAATTTTGAATTTTTAATGCAGTGAATTCTCCCATTAGCCACCCCATACTTTTGAAAGATAAATGGGTTAATACAACTGAATATTGGTTTCCACAACATAACTCGGTTAATTAAACTGAATTTTGGTTGCAATACCCAAAATAGTCAGTAACCACATATGAATTTGGTTGTGATAACCGAGTGTATTTGTTGGCTTCCGCTGGGTTTCCGCCAGTGTAATTTTGAAATCTTAACTTATGCCTCTGTAATCTGGTGGACTTCTTTGGACAAAAGGTGCAACATAAGACCACTTCAGGGGGTCCAGCGTACGTGTTGCTTGGGTATAAGAGGGTCAATACCACCAATCGAAACGGAGGTGATGTACGAGGCGGCACCCGCGGCCGAACGCCTCTTATCTCTTGGCGAGCTATATATAGGTGATTTTAGAGCAGGTCATCAGTGTATACTGGGCACGTTGTACGGATACACACACTCATCTGACATGCTCAACCGCATACCGGAGACGGAAATTGTCGGAAATTGCGAGATCCCTGGTAGGGGAGAATGGTCGAGCGGAACTCTGAAGAAGATGCCCGTGGGGATCTGTTGCTACACAGATGGATCTAAGTTGAGGAATAAAACTGAGATATCCTACCGTCTTCCTGATCACAACACCAGCTTCCAATCGAAAGTCCGTGCTATTACGGAGTGTGTTGGATGGATTGAATCGAATATGGGGCGAGTAGACGCTAACATATTCACCGATAGCCAAAGGGCGATTAGGGCAATATCAGCTAGTAGGGCTAAGTTCAGAATCTTGCTGGACTGTAGAAGAGCCATTACCGGGTTTTCCTCTGGGGGCAGGATCCATATTATATGGGTACCGGGCCACTCGTGGATAGCCGGAGACGAAAGTGCCAATACACTAGCCATCGGGGGAAGAGAACTCGAGGCAGTTAACTTGGCGAACGCAAAACCGTTTGAGGCAACGAAAGCGGAATTAAAGGCGTGAGCAAGAGAAACCCACACGGCCTGTTGGAACAATGAGATGATGGCCAGGACCACTAAGATTTTGTGGGGTAGCCCAGACGAAGAGGTCTAGAGGCCTCCTTAATGGAAGTAAGTCCGAGGTCAGTAGGATGGTACGTATCCTGACTGGTCATGCAGGATTACGGGCACAACTATACCGGATTGGACGGGCAGATTCTGACGAGTGTAGAGCGTGTGGCGAGGAGAGCGAAACGCTGGAGCACTTTCTCTGCCACTGTCAGGTATTTGCAGAATTAAGATCCAGGCACCTTGGGGGCGATGTTATATCGGACCCAGAATCCCTGAGGAACGTCGACTGGAAAACCTTGAGGAGTTACGTCCGGGAAACCAGGTTTCTGAATACCGGACGTTAACAATCTCCATGTTCTTAAGGAGTGCACAACAGGCCCAGCAGAGGGCTAGGTGTATATCATAGCGATATGAGGTTGCATTTCGATGCTTCATCCTCCTTTCGACCTAACCTAACCTAATTTTGAAATTTAAAATTAAAAGCAATAAGTATAAATACAACGTCTTATAGAAAATCAAGCCTTGAAAACAAATGGGTCACAAAAATCGACCCATTCAATTGAATTTTTCATAATATCTTCAAGTCACAAAAGTGTTAAAGAATTTTCAAAATAAAAAAATTAAATAACAAAAAAGATCACGTCCGATACCACCGACATGTGAAACAGAATAAGAACGCCGAAAGTTCTGTGTCAGATGCCCTCCTCCTTACCGTCTTCTGCTTACCTGATATTCCACAGCTACGGCATTGAGTCTGATTGAGTTGGGGTGAGTTGGCACGTCCATTGTTCTGTTACCATGTCTATCTATCAGCCAGTGAACAGTCAGCACGTTTTCGTAACATCTCTTCTACTTCTACTGAGGGCATACTAACCTCAGTTCATTGTCGGAAAATGTTAGCGTCACGGTCCTACAATTGTCCAATCCACTCGATCTAACTTCGTTTCTAACTTTTCTGCCAGCTCATTAATTAGGGACTGACACCTGAGAAAGTCTTGAATGTCGCAATCACCAGAGAAGACCCCATAATCTACCCAACAACTCATCTCTAAACCATGGGTGTATACCCTGATGTCAAGTTCAGCTATTGAACCCTTCCTTTCTCAGTCCCCTCTAGAAGGAAAGATAATCCGAAAAGATCTATCAAAGTCAATGTCAGGATTAGAGTAATCATATTGTAGTCTAAGTTGCGGAAGCTATTTGCTGAGAAGTCTAGTATGTCCGCAGGTTCTGACTTTCAAAGAAAACGTAGCAAAAGCTGACATCATAAATAAATTAATGGGAATAATATAAAGCTATCACTGCGAACTTTGAAGGGTCAAGTACTTATTGCACCAGTAACTCCAATATAAGCCGATAGCTGATACCTATATAGTTGCTTGGTACTTGCCATCCACCGCATAATGGAGCCGTAAATTAGTATTGGACGTACGATGACCGCTTACATCCATAATACCATTTTTGAAATCAAATCCCTTCTTGAACCAAACATCTTCCTAAAGAAGTAAAAAGAAACCGTCACCTTTATAACCCTGTATTTGGTGTTAATATTCCACGTTAGTTTTGAGTCTAAGACAATGCTAAGATCCTACATTTAAGGAGATTAAATAGGGGAAAGAAAATCGGTAATTTTCTTGGTACTATACACAGAGAAAACAGATTCATCGTGATAACCAAATTTCTTGCTCACTAAATATTTTGGTTGCAGCCACTAAATGTATTCCTGATATAATTAAAATATTTGATTTCAACCAAAATTTAGTTGCATTAACCAAATCAAATATATCAGTGGCTCCAATGAAACAATTCGGTTAGCAAGAAATTCACAATTAATCTGTTTTCGCAGAATGTGAATTCGAAGGTCTTAACAATAACTTATATTTTTTAATGTGCCGAAAACCTCATTTTTCGCTTAAGAAAAAGCGAAAAAGTTCAAAGCAGAGGCACCAGGGAATAGAATTTAAAAATTCCTTTCTAACGCTGACACATTTGCTATGGATAATTTGGATAAAATCTCATAAAAAGTAAAAAATTTAATAAAAATTTTTAACCATATTTTGATCATTTAATTTCTCTTAGGATTTTGTACCTATGATGAATACTTATAGTTTTGATAAATATACGTCAGACATAACCTTACATATAGAACAAAAATATTAATTTTAATTGAATATTTACCAAATATCTTCTCTAAAACGAAGTCACTTTTCCAATCGATAGAAAAACGTCCATACTTTTGTTTTGATTTTTTAAATAAAGTTAAATTTTTTACCAAATTTTGAGGTCGATTTTATGATTCTGTTTTTTAAACATTTTTAGTAAAAAAATAGTGAACTTCAAAGATACGTCAGCATCGCCAAAAATTTTTTTTTTTTCAAGTAGAATGAAAGAAATACATAATACGAGGGCGAATCAATAAGTCCGTGACTTTTCGAACTTCCCTCGTAGTTATATTTAATGAAATGCTGCTCCCATCAAGTACCATCTGTTAATAGACTACTGTCAAATCTCGAGCAAGTTCCGTCATTTACTTCGCCTTTAACAGTTGTTAAAAACATACAATCTTGTGGATTTTTTAAAAATGAAAAAAAAGTGAATTTCGCGTGCTCATTAAACAATATTTTTTGCGAAAAAAAACCGTCAATCAAACCAAGGAAAAGCTTGATAAATACTATGGGTACTCTGCACTATCGATTTCAATGCTAAAAGTTCTGTCAATACACCCGAAAATGCTGAAAAAATCCACGATATGGCGTTGACTGATCGAAGAGTAAAAGTGGGTGAGATTGCTGATGCCATAGGCATTTCATACGGCAATGTGATTTCGATTTTAAATGATCAGTTGGATTTAAGAAAGCTGTCTGCAAGATGGGTGCCGCATTTGCTCTCAATTGACCATATACGTAATCGTGTGGCGTGTGTAGTCTTAATGGCAAAATTCCATTAATTCGGCTAAGGGTTTAGCCCCCAGTAACTATTTTCTATTTCCAAACCTAAAGAAATGGCTCGATGGAAAGAGGTTTAGATCCAACGATGAAATTATTGATCAAAAAACTGTGTTTCATTCGAAAAGTCACGGACTTATTGATCCGTCCTCGTATCAAGAGCAGAAAATATAAACAACTGAATTTAAAAGAAAAATGTAAAAATAGTAAAACCTAGCATATATTAAAAATTTAAAAATAGTTTTGATTTTATTTTATTTTTCAAAAATTGGCCATTTACCGAATTTCATTAAATTATAATAAAAATATATTTAAAAAACTTGCTATGTTTATCAATATTTAACCACGATTAGTTCAACCTAATTATTTTTTTTTTTTTTGATAATATTAAAAATGTTGTTCCATGTTTTATTTGTATTTACAAATAATGTATGGTTGACATTGGTACGACATAATTTTGTTCTATAGCACGGCAGTTGGTATAGAAAGCCTCATATTTATATAATCCGCCACCGTGACGTATGATTGATTTAATATATTTGCTTAACAATCATACGACGTGTATAACCAACACAGTTTTGTTTAGTTTATTTTAATTTAAACTATACAAACATACAAAATTTACACCACCCCTGTTATTTAAAATTTACTATCCATTTTTAAAATATTCCACACTACAAACAATTTAAAACTTCTATTTCCCCTGTGTCTGCAACTGATTGTCAGATCAACAACAGACAACAATATGTCGCTCAGTATGTTGTCTACATAATAGAAAATAAAAGCAAACAAAATATCTATACTTTATATGAATAGATACATGTAATAATTGGTAGTGGTTTAGTAACAACAACAACTACAAAAAATTGGAGGTATTCAAAAATAAAAGAGTTTGGCTAACAGCCAAAATCAACAGCAGCAAAAAAGGAGATATTCTCTCCCTCATGCTATATAAGAATTCATATAGTACAATAAATATAATCTAGTAAATGTTTATGACATTATACTACAAAATATATTCTCAAATTTATATAACAATGAAATATGAATATTATACAGGAAATTTTACACTATTAACAATAAAAGGAAGATATTTTCTTATACAAATAATTAAATTATAAACTTTGCTTAAGTTAGTTATAGATCTGCATTTTCCTGTATAGATAAAATTAACTAAATATTATGAACTTGTACAACAAGAATACATAACAAATATTAAGATTATTTTATTTTTTTGTTTTCCCAAAGATATAGTAAATTATATATTCTTACGTTGCTGTTAGTAATTGCAAGTTTTACAAACTATCATTAAATACTTAATTTAAGTATGTGTTTTATTATAACAATCTAATCTTTGTGCACACAAACACATTAACTTTAGCACTTTAGAACTTGAAAAACAAGAATATATATAGAGTTCATTTAACCAACATAAGCACAATGACAAGATGTTTCTTGGTGTACAAAAAATAGTGACCATGCGTGTCCTTTTACTATTAAGTACACCAGAAAACATGTTTAAAACTAAAACTACAATCTTAAGAAAATCTCGAGAAAAAAAAAATTGCTTAAATATAAACAGGAAAATCATTATTTCAACAATTTAATGTTTTGTAAGTGTTTTTTTCTTCTTCTCATTCATAAAGGTTATGGGGGAAAATTTAAGAAATTAAGAAAATTACATAATTTTTACTTAATTGCATTGTTACCTTCTTTTTAAGGACTGGGGTGTTTTTTGTATACATATAAAGAATGTTGTTTAAGTTTATATTTTCCTTGTATTTTTGCAAAACAACAAAAGATACCAGACAAAGTTGTATTTACGCTCGATTAACTTTGACTTTTTCTTCCATGTTTATGGAGATGAAAACATTTGAAATTGATTTTTTTTTTCTAATTGAGCTTTTATTTAAAGATTTCAATTGTTAGTTTTTACCTTCTATTGCAAATCAGGAAACAATTGTTAAAAGAACAAAGCAACTATATAGCACATTTTAATTAGTTTCTTTTAATACTCTACATGTGCACTTAGGTAAAAAAAATATCATCATTTTGATGTAACTATTTCATAAATTGTTTCTCATCAATTCTTTATTATATTTATGCAAACTTTACATGAAATATTATTATTTTCGGTTGCAAAGTACTGATGTTTGTAATTCTCACTTAGTTTTAATTTTTAGTTACTTAAATAATTTAATATTCATTCATTGTATTTTTATGAAGTGTTCATTGGTCTCAGTATAACTCAGTGTTTTCCACAACAAAAAAAGTACGTCAAAATCTAGGGGAAAAGTTCTCAGATTCTGAAAGGAATTAGTTAACAGGATTTTCTATTTTTCCAAAGAACACTTCTTTAGTCTAGACTTTTTTCTATGGAAGGCATATCTACGAAGAGGTTTTTGTAAAAAAAATTGTTTGTGCTATGATTTATTATATAGAAAAATCTTCGAATTGTTTAACTTTGCATTTAAATAAAATATTTAAATGCGACAATATTTTTATTTTGAAAAGTATTTTTTATAAAAATACCTTTTTTTGGAGTCCAGAGAATTTTAGAATATTTTGGTTAGTCTTACTTAGAAATCGGATCTACATTCAAAAGAAAGACATGAACTAAAAATTAATCCAAAGTTTCCTTTAAAATAGTTTAAAAACTTTCCTCAATTTAAGTCAATTTTTATTTAAACTTAGAAAAATTATATTAAAAAGAATAAAAATTTCGTTGTTCATATCTTTTTAAAAAACAAATATTTTCTTGAGTTTAGGAAAAAAATGTTACAAAATTTTTTCTTATTTTTAGGAAGTAAAGTCCTAGTTTTAAGTAAAAAGAATTATCTACTATAGATAAATCAAATACAATTTTTCTTAAAACCAAGAAAACATTTCCTGACTAAAAGTCAAATTTAAGATGATGGTTCTATAAAAATTTAGTTCTCAGTAGTAAGATTTTTCTATAATTAAGAAATTTCGACCAAATTTTAAGTAAAATTTGTTTTTAATTTTAATTAAAGTTTAATTAAATAAGTTTTTTTTTTCTAAATTCTAGTTATTATGTTTTTTTGGGTGTAGGAATTAGGACTAAAAAAATCACACAGAGAAAACATATTCATCCTAACAACTGAATTTTTTGCCATCTGATTATTTTAATTGCAGCAACCGAATCATTCCTTTATCCCAACCAAATAATTTCCTGATACTATTGAAATATTTTGTTTTAACCAAAATTATGTTGCATTAACCGAATTTCAGTTGCGACAAAAAAATATATCTGTGGCTCCAATCAAACCATTCGGTTGGCAAGAAATTAGGTTGTTACAATGAATTTGTTTTCTGTGCACTCACAAAAAAAGTCTGTAATGGTAACTGAAAATTTTGCTGTTATTAAGGGAAATTTTTATAATTTGAGCCCAGCGGTATTTTTTTTATAATCTAAGCAACTTATGTCTGTTGGAGTGTAGTAAAATGAAATAAGTAGAAAAGTTAGTAGCCGCTACGAAAATTTTAGTAAAATTTTTGTATAGTGAAATTTAAGACAAATATTTACTAAATATTATTAATATTAGTACAACCAAATTAGTATAACAAATTAGTAAATTGCTGTAAAATATAGCAAAATTTTAATTTATAAAAAAAAATATTAAAATGCACAAATTAATTTAATTATTTTTAGATACACTTGTTACACTTTATAGCCGCTAATTTCTTTTAAAATTGTCTTATACGAATTCGAATATACAAATTTATATTTTTCTTTATCGAGCAACACTTTACTTATTTTTTTAAAAAATTTTTTAGACAAAATTAAAAAAAATATATATTCAATTATTTTGTTTTAATTTGCTAATTTTTGTTTTGGAAAATATTTTTAGTAAATATTTGGATTTTAAGGTAAAATTTTAATTGTTTTAAGGCCTGATGTTTAGTACTTAAAATTTTTAGTGAGTCGGTTGTAAACAGTATTTTCACTTCCGATTCCTTTTAAGGCAACAAAATGTCCATTAATATCCACTTTTTTAAAATTAGTAAATTTTTTGCTAATTTTAGCAAATCGGTTTTCAAAAGTTTGTAAAATGATTTCTGAAGTTAACAGCAAAAATTTGTAAATATTCTGTAAAAATTCTGTAATTTGTAAAATATAAATAGCAAAAAAATTTACAAAATAATAATATTTTTACTAAAAATCAGTATAAAACTAATAAAGTGGGATTGAAAACCGTTTACAAATTTTTGTACTATTTTTTTTTTCTAAGTGTGTGCACAATATTCCTAATTATATTTTGTACTTTTTATTTTCCAATTTTATTAATAAAAATTATATGATGATTTTGTTTGTTAACTTTTAATAACTTTGCATATATTTTTATATATTTATTTATGTTAAATTATTAATGACTTCAATTTTTGATATACCAGTTGAAGCATTAAGGAAATCAATTCTTACGGTTCTTATATTGAAAATATTAAATGAAAAAAGATTCTTTCAGTAACCCAACTGTACGTATGAGTATTATGAATACAAAATTATCACTCATACGTATCGTATCACTATTTTAAGGTGAATAAAATGTCAAAATATTTCTGTTTGTTCTTTATATAAAAATTTTAATTATGAATTTTCTAGTAGCTTGGAAGTGGGTGTTTGTAAATATAATGTTGATAGTCCACTAATTTTTAAGAAAATATTTAAACTGTACGGCTTAGTATAAATATTGTTAACCACCCAGCTGTGTAGTCAATTTTAATAAAACCTTCTTTCGTTATATCGAAATTAAAAATCATATTGTTACACAAATTTGACTTATCAATTTTTATTTTTCCACGGAAGCTAAAATCCCCATTTGACAGCAAGTCGTCAGCTTATAATTGCTTTAATCTACCGACCATTTAAAAAAAATTGAAATAGGTTTGGATAATATATAATGTAAATATCCTCTTTCTTATTGCAAAACCCGTTTTTAGACATTTTTTATCATATCTAAAGCATTCAGAACCGACTACAATTTAACCATTTTTTTCTCGAAAATAACTGTTTGGCGTATAGTTCATATCAATAATAAGGTGTCGAGGTGTAAATATATTCAGTTCGATTATAATAAAGATCAGAACCTTCCTAAAGACATCTGGTGGCGTCGAAATATTGTTGATATATCTAGTAGCGCCTTCTTGTCGCCATCACCAGAACGTTCCACACAATTCTAGATATGTTTGGATATTTCTACTACTTTCTACAGGAGAATTAAATTACTGTGAAAATATAGAGTTGCTATAAAATTTTCAACTATTGTTTATTATAAATATAAAAAAATCAATTTATTTAACACGAAAATAAATCAACTCTGAACGTCTCACACAGGTGAATAACAAATATGTCTGTAATAAAAAATAATGCTTATTATTTTCTTTATTCTTTAGGTATCAGCTATAGGGTATCCATATGGTTTTACAGTTGTTTAAATTCACATGAGAGAAGATTAAAGTCGGTTAAGGTAAAAACATTTGAAAATAATTTATTTACAATTGTTTCTTTGCTAAACAAACTTCAATAATGATGATGTATAATAATGCTTTAATTCCTCATTCGTATATAATTGTTTAGATTTGTTTAATTTTAATGCAGCTTAACAATAATCATTAACATTTTTCCTCTTTGTGGTCAACTTTAATAGGAAATAATACAAAAATAGGAATAAAAACATGTACAGTAAAACCTTAAGGACAATAATGGAAGGGAACTAATATTAGAATTGCATGAAAATTTGGCCGCAATAATCTTCCTGGGGGAAAGGACCTATGTCAGGACACTTCACGTGACCGGTTCATTGTGATAGGTGCCGGACCGGTTTTTTATATTAAAAGGACCGGTCACTTTAATATTAGCTTGTCCTCGGAGGGAGTCAATTGCCCTCTGTGACATGTCAAAGGACTGGTCTAAAAAACATGTCACACAACTAACCCAAAAAAAACATATCACAGAGACAACGAAAAAGAACATGTCATTAATTTAATGATTATTAAGTAGACTTGCAAAAATTTTCCGTTTCTGAGTGTATGTAATTATAGTAAAAACTTGGCTATTTTGGTATCCCCGTCCGTTCAAGATAGGATGCTCTTATGGTAGGTAATTTTTACCTACAGTCGCAACCAAATTATTCGCTATTGTCAGTGTCCATTATTGATAGCTTTCACTGTATAATATTACGCAAAACTTGCTTTTATTAACAAATTAAATACTTTCCTAATGAAATTACGAAAAAATTAAATAAGACAGCTAGCAAAAGAGGAAAAGAAAATAAGCAGAAAAGTAAATACTAGATAAAAAAAATCCCTGACAACACCTTTGGGATATAGAACTAGCTATAGGCTAGCAAGATGCTGATATTTTTCTACCTTTATAAAATAGAAATCATGACATTTAAATGTGTTAAAATGTTATTAGATTTTTGACCTAACGGAAGTTAACAATTGCTCTTTTGAGGGCAAAAGCAAGTTGATTGTCACCACAAATCAATTAGTTGGTCACAAGAAGAGCATTAAAACAAATAGACCTGTAGGCCATAATAACATGTGTACACATAAAGTTCATATGGTAACTGTCTCAACAACTAAAGGCGGTAACTCTAACGCATGTCTATTTCCGCGTAATGACAAACTTTACAGAAATTTCATTAAAGGTTTTTCATAGAAAAACGGATATTGTAGATAATTACTTTTGTAGCCTCAAACTTTTCAGTTCACATGTCATTAAAGTAAAGACATGTTTTTAATATGTTTCATCCTTTTAAAAGGAAGTCTATCAATCAGGTTCACATGACATTTATCACCTAAGGCTACCAATATTTAGTTAAGGAATTTCTCAAAAGAGACCATCAATGAATTTTTTCTTATAAAACAAATATTTTATTATTTTTTCTGTTTATTGAATTTTCGTTATTAATTTCACAATCTCTCATGTGTAAAAAATAACAAATATTTATTATACATTCATCCATCCAGTCGTTTGTTTGTGGATAAATATTGAGTTTATTTTAATTGCAATTGTATTTCTACCTCATTGATTTAGGAAAATTTCAATTATATAAATCACGTTTAATCAATCGAATGTTTTTCTTTTTTTTTCTAAAATTAATTATTTTTAGGCAGCAAGTTGTATAGATTTTAAATAGAAGAAATTTTAAAGCATAGTTTTTTATTTTTAATTTTGTGGACACTTTTCTTGAGCAAAAAAATACTAAACCGAACAATATATGTCCCTTTATTAATTTATGTACTTCTTTAGCGAAGTAAAGTTTGTTTTTGAGTGCGAATGAGTAATATTTTGTGGATTACTTAAACGCAAGGGCACTTTTTTGCATTTATGGTGAAATTCTTTGCTGAGAAAGTAGTAAACAAGTTTCCGATTACCAAACAGATGCCGCAGCCAATAAATTTCAAAACCGAGAAACAAAATATATATTTTAAAAAATATTGTAGGGGAGTAAGGAGAAATTTTTATTTATTATAATATATTAATCAAGTATACCTCTTAAATGAAGGTTTCTAAATAATATGGTTTTTTTTGTGAAGCGAAATTAATTTTCCACATTACCCCATATTACCCTACCTGTTCGTAATATTTTATATATTAAGCTTGAAATCGAAGTTTATAAGTTTACACCTCATAACTGATACTTTTCTAACTTAAAATAAGAGCGATAAAAGATTTGTGTACAATAAATAAATCATTTGTTGTATTTATCTAAAATTTTTAAAATATTGCCGGCTACGAGTTGTTAACTTATGACCATCGCAGTGTTTGTCAATAATTTAATAAATTATTGAAAAGTATCATCAATCACCTCTTTAATGATGCAAGTTTAATTTTGTAGTCGAATTTAACCTTTAAGATCTGCTTCATAATATTCTATATTTTTAAATTTTTATCACAAATGATAACTGCTAAATTTGTTTTGCCTAAAAAATATTAAAACCTTTTTCTTTAAACATTAAACAATATCCAAAGGGACACTTGTGTAAGGAAATAATTGCAAATACCTTTTAAATTGTTAGTGATACGGCCACACATTTTGTTAATTTTTTTTTTAAATAACAACCCTGATAACAGAAAAAATGAACACTTACCAAAAAAGACTAAAAAAATCCAGACAGACAGATGAATTCATAGATACGGCATTGTGTTTATATTAGGTTGGATCGAATGAAATTTTGACAGCAGAGCAGGTTGTTAAAAAACGATGTTTTTAGAAAAATTCAACTATTTTTATATGAAAACGTTAAAACTTAAATTTTGTTTTCTTCAATGTTTTTACCAGTATTACATTTTTTTTGTCATTAATTTTATAGTTTTGTTTTTATTATAGACACTTAAACATTCCAAACTATAATATCGCGTTTCTCCCGAATAATATCATAGGTGGGATTTCAAAAATATAATTCATTTAATGGCCAAATTGAGTTATACATGTTTTTGTTTCATCATGTCAAACGGCATATCTCTAAATTTTAAAATCTTTTTTATTTTACAATTTTAGATTTTATTTTTTAAATTGAACTTTTTTGACCATTTTTGAAAAATTTTACATAAACACCCTGGCTTTATAAATTATACAGATATGATCGTATTTTAGAGAAAATAAGGTATTATTGTTACTGAAGGGAAAACTGAGTACATGTTTAAGCAGTTATGACTTTACATACCAACTCAGTAACTTTACGATCCGATCGGTGAGATTTTTATAGAATTTATATAACTGAAGAATGATTTTATTTTAATTTTCTAGCCGTATATGGTTATGTATGATCATATATGCTAATATAGTACGGTTAATATATGGTCATACATGATCATGTGTTACTATATATGACCATATACCCTTCAATTTCGTATCCGAAGATATATGGACATAAATAAGATCGTGTATGGTTATGTATTGAATTATGCATAAACTTATATGGTCATGTATGATCTTTTGATTTTTACATGTATAATTTAAATAGTTTTTTTTTTCTGTTAAAAACTACTTACTTTGTTAGTAAATGTGTCAAATTCCGCTGTTTTCCCAGAACAAACTCCTTTCAGGGAAATACTGTTCCGAATTTTCGGAAAGAATTTAAGATTTCAATTTTTTTTTTTTACTTTTTTAGAAAATTTTTTATTTTGTACATGGAGACCAGAAACTGAAGATTTTTTCCAACTAAGCTAAGCTTTTGTGCCTCATCTGTTGTCGAAATTGCCTTAAATTGTGATACCAATCCACCCTAATATACATGATATGTGGAGGCTTAAATAAACGGACATTTGTAAATTTCCCTGGTTGTTTTTGTTGTTGCTATATTGTATTGTCGAATGTTGCTGAATGTTAAACATAAATTTTAATTAAATATTTTAAAAGTCGAAGAAATCCCGTTGAGCCCAAAAAAATACCGCACAATGGGGAGCAAAATATAAAAAAAAACAAAACCAAACTTCCCCAAAATAACAAGAAATAAAAAAAGAAATAAATACAAATTTTATATAAAACAGTGAAAATGCGTATAATATTACGGTGTATTTTTCAAGTGGAAATGTATGTATATAAATTTACCGTTATGCAGATTTATAGCATTTGTCGCTTTATAATATCAAACAAATAAAATATAGCGTATGAATATCTATCTGTCCGTCCGTCCATCCAACCATTCCTCCATCCATCCATCCGTCCGTCTGTATGAATGTCTTTTACAAGTGTTTTGAGTATGATGCTGCTGTTTGGGGACTTTTGCTTATATTTTTTGTTTGTAATGTTTTTTTACATCTAAGAGGGTTGTTTTTGACGTAAAACAAATGTTTTATTATATTTATTTTTAACTTTAAGTGAATGTTGAGTTTTGTTTCGTAGTGAAATTTGTTTTGTGCAGTGAAATTTCAACCAGTTGTTTGTATAACAATTAAAATTATGGTTGACATTGTTAGTGGCATTTGGTTACATATCAAGTCAATAAGAAACAAACAACCAATAAACCTTTTTCACTGTTCTTTAAGCCAACTAAACATGGAATATAAACTTTTGGTACAAAATAAAAACAAATAATATATTTAAATTGATCAAATATTTATTTTTAAAAAAGCTATTTATAAATAAGATTTGTTTATAAAATTTGTATATAAATATTAAGGGTAAAGATATCAAATTTTAATAAGTATTATATTTCTTTTTTGTATTACATTTCCTATTTGGAATATAAATAAATATATTTTTTTCTTTATATCAGACCACTTGAAACTTTTCACGTCGTTAGATAATATTTACCTTAAGCCAAAGTACTCTTTAAAACTCTATTTGTTATTACTCTTTCTTTTAACTAATGTGATTATACTAACAAGGAAGGTATGCTTGGTCTTACGTATTGAACGAAACATTCAAGAATAAAAGTAAATTATATATTTCTTGGAAGTTTTTTTTTTTTAAATCATATACACTAAAAATAGTTTGAAAGTTAAAATAATAGAAAATACAATTTATTAGAAATGATATTTCATTTAACATCCGGTCTACTGACTTTTAATTTATCAAATAATTTTTGTTATTTATTTTTAAATGTTGTTTAAACAACTGACACATCCGTAAAAAACAAATGATTAATCAGTTAAAAATAAATGTTAAAATTTTACCTACCAGTTCCGTAAAAATAACTAATTTATTTATTTATTTTAAATTTTTCCGTTTTTTGTATTTTTATTTCTCACTTAGTCCACAGACACATTTTGTGTGAATGACTATATTTGTGTGTGTTTATGAAGTTATTGTAATTCGAATTGAAATAAATTGAACATAAAAACAAATTGAAACATAAAAACAAATTGAAACATAAAATTTCTAATAAATGTAACGGAAACAAACAAAACACAAATTTACGTTTTGTGGGTAAATTTTTATTAAATGAAAAAAATAAATAAAACTGAAAAAAATCATTTTGAACAAATTTTAAAAAAAGTTAAAATAAATATTTCTTTGAAAAATAAATGCATGTTCTTTTATTTGTAACTGAACTGAAGATTTTTTTAATTAAACTTCAAAAAGTAAACTACCCAATATTCTGAGTGTATAAATATAAGAACAATGCCTAAAATATGAATGCTCTAACTTAAAAAAAGTACCAATTTTAAACAAAATCTTTAGAAACTCTCAGGAAGAACTTACTTGTTAGTGAACTCAAGCATAAAAATTTAATATTTCTTCTTATACTTTTTAAAACTAATAAATTCTAATTTAACGATGAGTTTTAAAAGATTAAAATTTACTAGCATTAAATTTCACCTGATTTCAATAAACTTAATCATGCAGATATTCCTGCCATCTTTGCGATACGATATGATTTTTTTTTGAAAATTTTTACAGCGTCAAAACTTTTTCAAACAACGCAACGGAATAAAATTTTTTTTAAATATTTGATGAATTTCCAATTAATCAAAAACATAAAATAACTTACATAATAATATATATTACATTGAATTCAATATTTTTTATTGTTTTTTTTTTTTTTTAATATGGTTAAATTCTTAATGGAAGTTATATGATTATTCTAAACATGTTTATAATTAAGCCATTAAAAAAAAAATAGTTTCACACTTTTAAGTGCATTTAATGTAAAAAAATAATGATTATTTTTATAGTGACTATAACTACAAAAACCAAAAATAAAATTACTTATTTTAACATGCTATATACTTGCTGCAACACCAGCTGTACTTTCTATTACTTTATGCTAAGCAAAGAAATGAGAGCAATAATCCAGATGACTATAAAAATATGCTCGAATTATTTCTGTGGCTGGTTCCATACAAATAATATTCAACATAAAAATAAACATCAAAGTGACACTTGGCCATAAAGCTTAAGAGAATAAATGTCATAAAACCCAAAGGAAACAGTCATACAACAACAGCAGCAGCAGCAATAACAACGACAGCAACAGGACTAGGGGAATAATGGGCTAAAGGTCATTGAGCTTTAGAAGAAGAGAGGGTGGCTCGTAGTAAATGCCACCCTCTCTTCTTGCATGCCAATTTAAAAGAAGAGTAATGCGAGTAGTTCTTTAACAATATTTGGCAAACCATGGTAGCCACAACAGAATAAATGGACTAGAAGCCAACACCAACAGCAACAACAACATATTCTGTTAACTGACAGTAGGTTATAATGACTGAAGAAGCGTGTCGCTCATTACAAGCAAATCAGCTTAGTAAAAATCAAGGTTGGCAACCACAACGAATAGCGGTATTGGTATAGGCAACGGTATTTAATTTATATCTGTATATTAAACTGTTACATTTTATAATAAGTTATGTAATGTTGTATACTGAGAGAATTTTTTGCATGAATTAAATTAAGAAAGTTTCGCTGGAATTCCAGCGTCCTTTGAAGCTTTTTATTAAATTAATGCAGTTTTTCAAAAAATTTGATGAACATTTTTATATTAATAGCAAAATTTTATTTTATAGTTGATCTTTTTATACAGGAGAAACAACATTATAAAATATGTTATGTTGAAATATTTCCAATTAGCATTAAAAATCTAAGGTTGTTAGAAAAACAAAAAAATCGTAAAATTAATTAGTTCTAATGTCTAACAATAGATGGTAATAAGATGGTAAGTTCGTAAATGCAGTAGCTGCGAATCACTGCAGCATAATAAAAGTAAAACGTTCAAAAAAGCATCACTTGGCAGCACTGATTTACGTCATAAGTTTTTTATGCAAAACATTTACAGTGCTGCCGCAAAATTTTTCAGCAATAGTGTGAAATCAGTCTTCTTTTTCACTTTTTTCACTGATTTTTAATAATCAAAACTAGTTTCATCTTTATTTTCGTTCTTCTTTTATTATAAGTGAACAAAAAGTTATCATTTTACCATAAAAAATTTCAATAATATTGGTTAATGTTATTGTGGTGCACATGTTTTTATCTATTACAAAATGTTTTAAAAAGCAAACTGTGCAGTTGTTGAGCAGTAACAAAGCATCTGCAACAGATAATCATGCATCAGCAACAAAAATTGACATAACTGCCGCAGTGATGCACAAATTTTCTGGATTTACGAACGTGCGGGTAATCAATACACTAATATTGGGAAAAGATAATTTCCTATATTAATTTTCCTCTGAGTGGTTGATACACATACACGGATATGGTGCAATCCTATTCGAAGAGCATGATATATTTTTGGGATACTGATTGTGCCAACCATAGGCGTACTATAATATAGTTATCATATTATGATAATAACACAACCATAATTTTACCATAATATGGTCCCTACAGTAACACTATGATACGAAACCATGAAAAAGTCATTTAAATTTAATAGTGTTTTTTTAAGAAACATTTTTTCTAAAGAAATAAATTATATTAAGGAGTTTTTATAAGAAAACTTCTTTGATTCCATGTACTTTTTTAAAGAAAAATACTTAAAAAAGATGTTTAAATTCCAAATACTTTTTTAATTAAAAAACATAGATTCTATGAACTTTTCTTAATAGACAAATTCTTAGAGACTCAGAATTGTTCTTTTAGAAAAAATCCTTAGAATCTAACTATTTTTCATGATGAAAAGTTCTCAGAATCTAAGAATTTTTTTATTCAAAGAAAGGCCTTAGAATATAACTTTTTTTAGGAATATATAAATTTTTATCTAAGAAACAGTTCGCAGAATTTGAGAATTTTACTTTCAGAATGAGGCTGAATATGCTGTGGTTCCTAAGCACTGATCCTAACAATTTTTATTTTCTTTTCTTAGATTTATTGAAAATTAGTGATTAATTACGATCTTGAAAAAGATAAATTTTAAATGAAAATAAATTTAGGAAAATTTTACATTCATTAGAAAAGAAAAATTTATTACTTTATGTATTTTATTTAACACAATATTGTAAACTCAAATTCAAAATTTATAAAGTTAAATTAATTGACAATTTTACACATTTTATATTAAAAAAACTTATATTGTATTTATTGCTGAAAACCTAAAAATTTAATTTTTGTTAAAAACCCAGTTAATACTAGTGTGGTACCAGCATTGAGGAAAATTTTAGAATATCGATATTTTGTGAAATAAAGTGTTTCGGTAATGATATAGATTATTAGTTTAAAGGGCGATTTAAAACGTATAACGGTATTAAAAAGATATCGGTTGCCAAGCTTGGAAAAGACCGACCTTATAAGTCTAAATATAAGCACATAAAGTATGTATGAATTTCTCTGGTAATACCAACATGTAAAAAGGATTGTAATTTGAGTCTTTATTTAAAAGGTAAGAGAAAGTAGATATCTTAGGGATTAAGATAATAAAAACAAAAAAATCTACAAAATGATGGCTTAATTTGATGTGAATATAAAACATCATCTTTATCTAGTGTTTGGAGTTTTTTTTTTGTTTCGTTAAGACCTTAACAAAATAATGTTAACTGAACATTAGTTTGACTACCAAAAGAAACATAATGGTTTTGCTCGTGTGTCAAGGATTACAAATTAATTGTAAAAGTATGAGTAAAATCTACAGCTTAAGACTACTACGAGATTATTTTAAATAATTTGTAGGATGAAAATGTTCATTTGTTTATTAATTTATACAGAAATTTCAATTTATAAAAGGAAACATAAATTTTAAAAGGAAATCCTTTTGCATGCAAAACAAAAAAAAGGGAGACATTGAAATAAATACCAAATGTTTGTTTTGTATGGTCCTTTATCATTATGCTAGGAAAATACACAAAACAAATATTTTGTATATAAATAAATTTGCATTCATGTGTTTGCTTTTTAATTTGCATATGTAGTATTATACATTTAGTGGGCACCAAGTGCTGGAGGAGGAGATTATGTTTGCCACAAAGGTTACCAACCACCAACAAAAAGCTATTAAATTGACTGACCAAAAAACTCGGCAAACAAAAACAAAACTTGAACAAAACTCATTGCGTTTGTATTCAAATAATGTTGGACGTTTAAACATTTTGTTATGAAAATAATACAACACAACAAAACTATAGGCCATAAATAACACATGACTGCATAAATTTAAAACATAATGGAGAATGGCAAAAGATTTTCAGATATTTATTGTATGAAACAAAAAGCACAAAAATAGAAAAAGTGTTAAATTCGGATTTGCCGTATATTTTTTTAGCCCTCTACACAGATAAATTTAAAATCGAGTTTCAATTAAAATATTTGTTAATGCAATATTTAATTTAATTCAATTTGAACCAAATTAACCAATTTAATCTACAAAAATTTCAATAATAGTTTAAATCATGACAATAGAAATTTTATAGAAAATCTAAACATGTTTTTTCTTGGAAATATACGTAATGAGTGCAATGTTGAATATTTTTATACCCTCCAGTTTTAAATAGAAAATTCCAGCAAATTTGACTAAGCGAAAATGCATTAAATATTTTTCTTGGCAAACAAATTCTCAAAAAGAAGAACAAAAATATTTTCGCCTAATTTTTTTACAATTTATATTTCGCGTGGATAAAATTTCGAATAAAGTTTTGGTCGAAAACAGTTTTTCGCCAATTAAATTCTCTCGAAAAATACTTTAAATTTAGCCCAAAAAATTTTTCATCCATAAAAAATATCCGTAATTATTGTAATTTTATACAAAATTTAAAAGAAAAATTCGCGGAGAATTTCCAAAAAACTATTCCATAAGAGAAGTGTTTTCGCAAAAAATAACAATTTTCGAAAAAAATGTCACTAAGAGTGTCAAAAAAAGTGTTTCTGCCAAAAAAAAAAGTTCCGTCAATATCGTAATTCCACACAAAAGTATTTCACATAAAATTTTTAGCGGTGGAAACTTTTCCACCAAAACAAATTTCCCGGAACATAGTTTGCGTTTTGTTCAACATTTTTCACAAAACTTAAAAAATATAATTTTTAGAAAACAATTTTGTATTTCGCCGTAAAAAAAATTTGGCGGAATACGAAAAAAAAAGATTTTTGCAAAAAAAAGAATTATTCATGCCTAAAACCAATCCATCATTTTTTACAAAAATTCGAGGAAAATTTAAAAAAAAATTTATATATTTTAAGGAAAAAAATTTTTCCGTCTAAAAAAGTTCCGTGTAAGTATGTATGTCGTAGTTTTAAACAAAACTTAAAATAATAATTCCGCTAAAAGAATTACATTTTGCGGAAAAATTTCCGAAATTATCATAATTTATAATAAAAGATTTCGCTATAAATAATTTTCCCCTCAAAAAGTTACTGTGGCTAATCTGAATTTTTCAGAAAAATTTTATACGAATTTGTGACAAAAAAGAAATCACATAAATAACCAGTAAACCGCTTTCAAGAGGCATAATGCCCATTTTAACGACGTGTACCACCCAGAGAAAATTTTCTTGAATTTGTGTCCAATGTAAAGATTACATTAATATTTATAAAACATTTCATAAATAACCCCAATCAAAATTGCTAGAAAATTGTCTTAATGGCCGTCATTATTTCTAAATACGTTTGAAGTTAAAATTATAAATCTTAACTTCGTTATTAATTTAAAAAATTTACTAAACTATTTTTGGGATTTATAAAATGCCTCATAAATACTATGAAATATTACATTTATAAATATGAGTGTACTAGACCCATATATCCTTGTGTTATAAACGATATGATGATCCTTTCGGAACACTTATAAAAATTAATGCGAACAGAAAGCAAAAAAAGCTGAAAAAAATTCGATAAAAAGGGACCTGCGGAAAAAATTGCTGAAGTAAGGAGTTTTTTTTTGTTTTTGTTAAATATTAGTAAAAAAAATTAAACTCTGATATATACAAAATTTTATTTATAATTGAATTTTAATAAATAGATAATTTTCATTTATCCTGCAAAAATAATTTAACTAAATGTTAGTAATCAAAAAAAAGCAAATATACCGTTTGTTTATAAAACTTTGTATAAATTTAGTTTAATGAAAATAACAGACTATCCTGCTGAAATTAGCAGAAATATTCACTAAAAATAGACTATTGCTTTCTTCTGAAGGGTAAAGTTTTATTTGCATAAAAAAGTCTAAAAAAAATATTTATTTTTTATTTTTGTTTTTGCTGATTTGAGCAGGGTAAATTGTAAATTTTAACAAAAAATTTTGTATATTTAATGGTTTTATTTTTGTTGTTTTTATCTTACTGATATTTAGCAAAATAAAATCTACTTATTTCAGCAGTTTTTTACGCAAAGCCTTTTTGAACACTATTGTTAGTATTGTAACATTTTCATACAATTTTATAGACCTTTTTCTATAAGTGTAGCCTTACACACAGTGAAGTATAAGTATCAAAATGCACACATAGTTATCAAATGAGTTTTAATCTCCAGCAAAAAAAAAAAAAAAATGAAATACTTATATTTTTATAAACAAAAAGTTAAACATCGTTTTTGTTAAAGCTTTGTGCCATGCTATTTCTTTGCGTTTCATCTTTAAATTTAGGTTAAAATAAAACAACTCTGATTTTTACCACTTCCCATCTAAAGAGTTCAGTACCTACTTTAGTTGCTTTGTTGAAACTTTTTAACGTAAAACTAAAAATTGAACTGAAAAAAGTATACATTCAAGCAACAATACTTCCTTATTGCATTACAATACACACAGAAAATAAACAAATATTCTAAAATCAAATGGAAAAAATATTAAATTAAGTAGAGACAACTTTTAAAACAAACTAAGGTTGCTTTTTATTAAATTTAAACATGTTTTTTCTTAATTTTAAAGTATGAAAATCAAATCTTATTGCTTATTAATTTATATACGAAAAATTTTATTTTAACTAATATCATGTTTACTTCAATTAGATTCATACTTGATTTAAAAATGTTTGTAGAAAATAAGATGGCAACTCAAATTTTTCTGTGTACCTAAAGTATTGTTCCATTTAAAACTGTGAAGAAAAAACAAAAGCAATTTGTAAAATATTTGTAAAAAAAAAAAAAATAGTTTCACTATTCAATGGTTTGTATTTATTTTTTGTTACACTACCTATTGTTACTATATTTACAGTTCTGCAATTTTGTTTCAATAAAGGATTAAAACAATAGAACATTTTCAATTAAATTTAAAAGTGTTTTCACTTCTATACAACACTAAAACAAGACTTGGTGTCTTACAATACAACATAAATCAATATTATCTGAATTGTAAAAAAAATGAATAGAAATAGAACACTCCCACACAACAAAGCAATTAAAAATTGTATCTATTATTTTTTCAAATTAAATACATAGATATTCCATTTTGGAAACCTGCTTAAGTAAATATTTACATTTTGAATTGATTACAAAAATCTTTATTTAAAATCTGTTCAAGGTTTTATTCATTTGTATTTGTAATATTTGTGAGTCACGATGCAAAAACACTTGAATACTTTTAAGTTGAACGGTTGAGCAGATAACATGAAATACTGATGAAGTTTTTATTTTATATAACTGGATGTCATTCAGTGAGGATGTTTAACCATATAAGAAACATTTTTTTTTTTAATTTTGCCATTTTTAACAAAAGTTTGATTGTTCTACACACAGAAAAAATAAAGTACCAACCGAATTCTGAAGTGTATTTCACATTTTTGGGGCAAGCATTAACCCTAAAGCACCATTACTGATTTAAAATTCTGTCACAGCACGGACTATCATTAACCCTAAATTATCATTCACGAAATAACTTAAAATGTAGTTAAACAATGAGGTTTCGTATTGGTGATGTGATCTGCATTTAAACAAACGGCCAGACACCGCTAAATAATACTTTTGATGTGTTTCAATTGAATTTTTTTTTAGTAAAAAGTAGATTAACTGCTTAAAATCAATGCAGCCATAAACAGTTAATTCACATTTTACTACATTTACACTAAGGGAAAAAAATCATTGTTAAATCAATTATGATATCATTTTTGAATTAATAACTTATTATTATTTAAAAAAAACTTTTAAATGAAGTATGAATCTTATGAAAGTAATTATGATTCAAGTTAAAATAAAATTTTTCCTATTTAAGTTAACATGTCAACATTTTACTTTTTATTTTCGAATTTTAAAAATTAGTAGAAACATATATAAATTTAAATGAAATCAAACTTAGTTTGATTTTAAAGCTGTTTCTATTTAATTTAATGTTGTGTGCTGCGAAAAGATTTCATTATATTGATGAAACTGTTTTACAAATCGTTGGTCAATAATTCTTTTCATATTTATGAATTTTTTTTATAAATGTGGTAAAGTATTTCATATAAATTTATTTCACAAAAGTTTCCTAAGCTGCCGTCATTTTATAAAAAGATTCCATAAAAAATTTAATAATAAAACGAAATAAATAATTCGTATTATTTATTTCCGTTACAAAATACTGTTGTTTGTAATTCTCATTCAGTTTGTAGTTTTTTTTACTTAAATAATTCCATTTATGGAACTTCTTCATAATTATTATTAAAACTTCTTCTAAATCAAAGAGACTTTTTCTTAAATAGACTTAATATTTTATAAACATTCTTCATTATATTTTTAGAAAGTTTTCAAAAATATCAAAAAGCACGTCATCGTTTTAAATTTTTATGATACAGTTTCATCACATTTATGGGCGAAAATCTATGAAGCTTTTCATCATAATTTTAAAGTTTTTCATAAATATCATGAAAGATGCCGCTTACGCCTTTTATGTTATTGTTGAAATTCGCAACGGTAATTTCTTGATTTCGGAAATTTTAAGGCACAATAGGAATGATCAAGAATTATTGATTTTGGCGGATAAAGGGTACTTAGATCAACTTTTTAGTCTGAAAGCAGCATGTTTATTAGAATCAGGAATATATATATATATATATAGGGGAACATGTGGTAAAGTGGACAACTGAACTATTTTGAAAAATCTAGTGAAAATTTAAAAAAAAAAAAATTTATTCTCTGAACGCAGAAAATTAGGTCAAGAACACTCTATAGAATGGATAAATATGTTGCTCACTTTACCCCACAAACTGACCCTTTGACACAGTGGAGTTGAGGCTTTAATAAATTATAAAAATATTAAATGCAACTCCTTTTGCGCGAAACATTTTTTTCGAAATAGTTTTAAGGGTTTAAAAGCAAGTAAGAAATTGGTAATATTTTAGTACTCTTCCGGCGTTATGTTAAAATTTTTCAGAATTAAATTAAATTAAAATTAATTAATTAATATTAAGTTTTAAAATTCGCCCAAGAGTTTAAAAGTCTGCGAAAAAGCCAAATTTTACAAAATTTAAAACTTAAATTGTTACACTCAGACATGAAGGTAGATTGCAACCTATTATTCCTTAGAAAGATTGTGGAATTCAGCCACAGATTTTTTATCGAAAAATTTTGAAGCATTTTTCTACAAAGAAATTTTTAAATTTTCCAATAAATTCATTTTTAATTCCAGAGTCCTTTAACTTTCCCCATTTCACTTAAGTCTTTTCAATTTAAAAAAATATTAATAATGAAACCCATACAGTTTTAAATTTAAATCCTTTGAAAATGTTAGAAAAAAACGTATATCTTTAATTTTCAAGTTCATGATTTCTCATTAAGCCTGACGACATTTTTAATCAAGTGCATTTTTCTGTGTTTTTCATTTCTAATAACAACTTTTTATTTCTATTGTCTCGTTAGATTTTTTTTGTATGTCTGTTTCTATTCATGTATACAGAGTAAGATATGGCTAAACATTTTATAGGCTTTTGAATTAACACACCAATGCATTTGTTATATCCTCAAACCAAAATGTAATGCTTTTTGTGAACACTACACTTGAAGTTAAGAATATAGTAGTTTTTGATAAAGTCTGTAACATACAGTAAGAAAATTCAAATAAAAATTTAAAAACATAAATAAGTTATTTGTTTTATGAGAGGTTGTTTCCTGAATAAAAGACCAGTTTTTCATAGTTTTAGATTTGAGGCCCGCTGTAGTACTAAAATAGAGTTAAGTTTTAATTAAAAAATTAATTTGATTTATAAAAATTTATACCTGCCACGAAATTTGTAATTTGTAATACTAGAAAGATTTTGTTTTGAATGAATTAAAAAGTGAATTAATGAAATTGTTTATTTAATCAATTAAATTAGTAATTGCATCAATTAATTAATTGTATCAATTAAATTAGTAATTGCATCAATTAAATTAGTAGTTACATCAATTAAATTTGCAATTGATTCGATTAATATTTTAGTTAATAATACAAGTTTCGTGATTAATTTCTTAATTAAATTAATTATTTTTTTAATTGAATTTTAATAAATAAAATTAGAAATTTATTCACTTAAATTTTCTAATTGTATCAATCAAATTAGTAACTACGTCAACTAACTTGGCAGCTGTACCAACTAAATATGTAATTGAAGCAATTAAATTCGTAATTGCATCGATTAAATAAATAATTGCATAATTAAATTTGCATTTAAATCAATTAATATTTTTGTTAGTATAACAAAATTCGTGATTATTTTCTTAATAAAAGAATTAATTTTTTAATTGAATTTTAATTAAAAAAATTAGAAGTTTATTCAATTAAATTTTGTAATTGTATCAAACAAATTAGTAATTACATCAATTAACTTGGTAACTGTATCAATTGTATTTGAAATTGAAGCAATTAATATTTCAATTAGTAATAAAAATTTTGTGATTAAGTTTTTTACTAAATTATTTTTATTGAAACTTAAAAAAATTGGAAATTTATTCAATTAAATTTTGTAATAGTATTAAACAAATTCGTAATTACATACGTCAATTAACCTGATAAGTGTATCAATCAAATTTGTAATTAAAGCAATTAATATTTTAGTTAGTAATAGAAAATTTTGTGATTAAATTTTTAATTTGTTTAATTTTTAAATAGACATTGTTTTTTTCTTTTCTCGACGGTGTTCGTAACAAATTAGGGATTAATATTATAATATTATATTTTAATAACTAATATTTTGGTTAGTAATTCAAATTTTGTGATTAATTTTTTACTAAATTATTAAATTATTTTTTTTTTGAAACTTAATAAATTTGGAAATTTTTTCAATTAAATGTTTAATAGTATTGTTACGATTTTACCCTTTATAAAATCGTTGATTTATTTACCTTTTAAATAAATCGAGTTCTTTCTATATTGCAAATAATAAACATTGTTTGAAATTATTTACTAAAAATTACAGAAATACACTTTAATAGCACACTTTATTTACACGACTTAGATAGACTAAACGTTAGCCACACTTTAGTTCTTCACACTCTGCGTTCTTCACACTACCAAAATACCCGTATTTATATGAGTAGTCAGGTATTCTAGTTATTTCCAGTTTATTACAATACTAGAATATTCCAGCTGTCGAAATTCGTGTGAAGAAATTTTTTTGTAACAGTATTAAACAAATTAGTAATTACATACATCAATTAATCTTGTTAATTGTATCAATTAAATTTGTAACTAAAACTATTTATATTTTAGTTAGTAATACACAATTTTTTAATAAAATTTTTAGTTGAATTAATTAATTTTATAATTGACATAGATATTTCCTTAAAAAATGTATTATTTAGTTTAGTAAAGTCATGGAATAATTTACTTTTCAGTTGCATAGAGAAATTAGATTTTTTGAGACAACCGAATTTATTGCTAACTGAGTGATTTGGTTGCAGCAATTATTTGGTTGTTGTAATTAAATATTTTACTGACAAAATTGGAATATATTTCTGTTGCCACAAGCAAATGTATTAGTGTCAAAAAACTCGGTTGCCGCAATGAATCTGTTTTCTTTTGTATACTATTATCGACTTTTGTAAGTGTAGCCTATTGCGAGTTCGTTGTTAACCTTTATTTGCTTGAATTTTTATTATGCAACAAACAACATTTTTCATTTGCTGTTTGCCATTTGTGGCTCTAAACATGTGTAATATAAAGTGGTTTGAAAATACTGTTGACAGCATCTGCTAACTCTGTTTCCATAGATGCTCTTTAAAACTGTCATGGTAGACAACGGCACCCTCTTTATTAGATTTTTTATAAAAAAAATGTATATCTTACACACACATACTTATGCTTATAATACTTTGTTTTTAATTCTCCAGAGAAAATAATTTTCAAAATTGTCAAAACGCTAAAAATTACTTATCATCGTTTTAATATTTACTTGTTTGTGTATTTGCCTGTAAAGAGTCGTGGAGGGTGTGGATTATTTCAAAATCTTATTACAGCAATAAGAAAATAACATAATAAATTTCATAAATAAATGCTAGCTAATATTTGTTAATAGAGGAAAACTAAATAAGATGAAGAATAAGGGCTTTGTTTTTTTTTTTTTTTTTTTTTTTTGTTTAAAAGTTTTGCGGTGTAAAATTAAATGTTTGAGTTTTAACAAAGAAGTTTGCTTTTTTGTTGTTAGGAAATGCAAAAAGTTTGTTGGAGAATAGAAATAATATGTCAACAATGGAGAGACAATCATATAATAGTTTTTTTTTGTCATGGTTATCTTCTGGAAACTTAGTTTTGGTAACTTGAACATTGTTTTGGGTTTTTTGTATGTGTGGAAGTTTAAATATAAAAAATGGTATACTAAAAATAATATATTTGTAATAAAACAAAAAAAAGCAGCTCATGTTAAAACTAAGATTTATGGAAATTAATAAATTTGCAGTTAGAAATAATTAAATCAAATTATGTGTCCTACAAGTGAATATGACAACTATAAATAAAAACACTCATACGCTTAGGTCAACTTAATTTTGATTTGATAAATGCAAACACATAATTAGTTATAACTTTTAAATTTATCCTTGGAATTTTCTAAAATATATCTTAATTTCATTGTAAAATTATAAGCCAAGCAAGAAATACTTACTATTATGATTTATTTTGAGAGTAGTCATATTAAATTCCATATTGCAAAAATATGTTACTATGTGTAAAAATAATTTGTTTTATATTATAATATCCAACTTTTAATAGTAGTAGCAGTATGCAGTAAAACTACAAAAAAATTTGGTCATAAAAAAATATTTTCATCTCATCAATAAATCATAACATTTTAATAATGCATAACACATCTTTACATATAGAGATACCTCATACACATACCAAATATAGAAATTCCCTTTAACTAAAATGTATACAACTTATAGCAAGTATAAGCACATGCAAACATACTACATATATGGCACATTAAATACTTATGGACATACCAACATAATACGTCTAAACTGTCTGTATATATTCTTGTGTAAATATTATGGCCATTACAAATATACTCATACATCTATACCCACAAGGGGATCAATAAACTTGCAATAATATGAAATGTTTGTGAACAAATAAGATTCATATTTTTTTGTTTTTATTTTTGTTATTCTGCTAAAAATTATTTGATTTCTTTGCAGTTTTTCTTTTCACCTACCCAATGGGTTTTACGTGTAATCTTAAAGCAATTTCCATAAAATTGGTATTGAAAATCACACAAACACTTACGATAAGTAAACACCACCTTTTGCCGCTGCGTTGCTACAAAGTATCTTACAAATATGAAAATTTCTTATATGCTGGGTGTAAATTCAGAACACATAAACGCTACATAAATCAGGTTTATATTTCGATTTCATATTTGATTTTGTGTTTTCTTTTTCATGTTTTCTTTACTCTTTAAATCGTAAATATTTTACATTTTTTTGCTGTTGAGAATATCGTTACAGTAAAAAGGGATTTTTGTTAAACAAGTCTAAGGAAATATAATTTGTTTGCAAATATTTTTAGAGGTTAACACTTTTAAGTTCAAATTATGAACTGTTTAAAAAAAACACGATTGTTTTAGTGAGTTGATCAAAATATAACTAACTTTATTTTTCATTATTTTTGGTTCTTATATACTAATTACAAATATTTTATTGAGTTGTATTTTTATTTAACAAGTAAACAATTCTTTGGAAAAAGTTTAGTTTGCAATTCTTTCTTTTAGTAATTTTTTATAATTTATTAATTTTGTATTTATTAATTTTGTATTTATTAATTTTATTGCATTATCGTTCATTTATATGGGAACGGAAATACAAGAAAACAATTCTTAAGAAAAAGTCTGGTTTTAATAATTTGCTATGTCTTAAATAATTTTTTAAGAAAACAATTCTTAGGAAAATAAATTGTTAGGTTTGTAGTCGTTTATTAATTTTGCGTAATTGCATTTATTTATTTTATTGCATTTTCGTTTATTTGTATGGGAACGGAAATGCAAGAAAACAATTTTCAAGAAAATAGTCTGGATTTAACAATTTGTTACGTTTTAAATAATTTTTAAGAAAACAATTCTTAGGAAAATGAATTGTTAGGTTTGAAGTCGTTTATTAATTTTGCGTAATTGCATTTATTTATTTTATTGCATTTTCGTTTATTTATATGGGAACGGAAATGCGAATTAACTTTAGATTATGTTATTGATATGGTTTAGGGGAGTGATGGGAGATATTATAACACCCCCACCGTTAGTCTGAGGCTCCGCCGAGGAAACAATAAGGGTTCTTGTTTTAATTGTTTTTACATAGATTATGATAAAGATAATAATTAAAATAATAGAAATCCCTAAACTACTACCGGTATTTACCAGAGTGTTTTTTAGAAACTTATTATTAACAATTTTTATGGTTTCATTAAAATGTATATCCTTGATATCTAAGTCAGTAAGTTGAACATTGTTTTTATTTATTTTTAATATAAATTTTTCTAAGACAAATATTTCTCTTGTATTTACTTTAAAATTTTCATAAGTCTTAAGTTTTGTCTTAACAATACAATTTTCGAATTTTATTAAATAAGTTTTAAATTTTTCTAGTTTATATGGATGTTTACAGTTAGTTTCGATTTTATCTTGATAGTGTTTGAATATAAGTAAGCCAGGGTAAATTTCCTTTTCTTCTGAGTTTTTTGTTAATTTCATATTACATTTAGGTTCAAGATTTTTGACAATACTCGTTAGACAATTATCATTTATTTTTTCCAAGTTTTTATATTCTAATGTGTTCGATTTATATACTTCGTTGTTTTGAATAAGAACAGTGTTCCCATTTAGTAATAAGGTTCTATTTTTATTATCCGGAATTGGTTCAAATACTACTTCTGAAAATGATTCGTTCAAAAATCTTGGAACATTCAATGTCAATACTATGAAGTTTTCTTTATATGCTAGCGATACTTTTGTCTGAAGATAAGATTCTATATTTCCTATAAAATTAAATTCTTCCTCTGTTAATATATCCGAAGGGATTATTCCTAATTTTGAATTAAAAATAACGTGTCCAATCTCGTTCACATGGTCCATTAGTAGGTTAATGTCGTTATTAATGCGGAAAACGTTCTGTAAAAATAGGGTTTCGTCCTCTAAGTCGAGAATTTCATTCTGCGTCTCTGTCTTGAATCTGTTTACATAGGTCTGTATTATTTTCTGTTGTCTATTTATGTGGTCCGTAATATTTGATATCCTGTTTGACATAGAAGTGCTCAAATATGAGACTTCGTTTAACGCTGTCATTGTGTCTTCGTTATTTTTTTCGAGGTTTATAATTTCGTCGAAAATTTGTTTTTCGTCGTCGCTGTCCATTGTGCCTACCATAAATTTTAGTCCTTTCCCTATTGCGTTCACTAATCCTCGTCTTTTTCTGAATCTAGGTGTCAAGTTATTTATCTTCGTCTTACATATTTCCATGTTTTTATTTACGCTTTCCAATAGTGGAGTGATGTTTGTGTAGGTATCCGAAAGTTTATGTATATTGTCCTGTAAGAAATTGGCTGTTTCCATATATTGCGTAGTATTGATAGCGTGAATTATTCTAATGTATTTATCGATGATCCTTACATCCTTTATCTTAATTGGTATATAACCATGATTGTCAGATAGGTCTTGAATGTCGAGGTATTGTCCGTAGGTAGCCATAAAAATAGTTGTCAGAAAAATCCAAAGTGTCATCTGGAAAAATTGTATATTATATATCTGTATACTCAGGCAAAATATTATTATTTAACTTTTATTCTGGGGTTATCCCTATCTTGAAATTTCTTACTTCGTCTGATATGGGTTTTATAATACTTGTGCCCTGTCTTAACGTTCTCGACGTGGTCGTCATCGATTTTCTTACTATCTATCTTCCTATATTTCCTATGGTTTTTACCTCCTCTAATCTCTTTGATATAATTTGAACCATCCTCTATTGTCACATCTGTCCTGTCTTTATTCAATTTGCCTATGTATTCCTCCTTTTTCTTAGTCATTAAATCATGAATCTCTGTATATTTCTCCTCATTAATTTTTCCATTCAGGAAATCAATAGGTCTGATCTTCGTTGTGCTATGAATTGTGTTGTTGTAGTATCCTATTATCCGCAGAATTTTTTCCTCTGTTGTTTGTTCTTTATTCTTTTCATCGTGCCTTAAAAGCCTTATATGCTCATTTATGGTATTGTGTAGACGTTCTATGTCTGCATTGGAAGTGTGGTTACTGCTTGAGGTAAAGTGTATGTTAATTTTTTCTTCGTTGAGGAATTCGCGCATTGGAATGGCTTTAAAACCTAGCTCATTGTCTACAACTATTTTTTCTATCTTACCAAATGTATTTATGTACTGTAGTAATTTAATTTTAAATTCTGTCCAAGTTCTACTGTTTATCTTGTATGCGACTGCATGTTTTGTAAATTTGTCTATTATTGTCATAAAAAGTTCCTTTTTCAAAGTGTAAAATACGTCTATATGAGCTATCTCTCGTGGTTTGAGTGGGGTTTCACTGACTCTAAATGGTATTTTAGGTGGTCTTCTATCGTATTTTTCAATTGTGCATACTTCGCAATTGTTAATGAATTGTGTTATTCTTAATTTTAGGTAGGGGTTGTATATTTTGTTTCCTAGTTCCCCGAAGACAGCCTCTATTCCCCGGTGATTCTTACTTAAATGTTCTTTTTCTATAGCGTTCGTCAGTTCTTCTTCGTCCTTGATGTCTCTAAGCAACTTGGTACATCTTATTATCCTAAATTTCTCATTATTTGAAAAAAGTTCCATATATACGTTCTCCAGAGTGTTAAAAAATTCGTTCCCTATGTAAATTGCATTCAGTTGGTTTGGGTTGAAATGATTCTTCAAAAGAGATATTGAAGTTTCCCTGTCGAGTTTCTTAATTCCTATTACTTTTCTATTATTCCTGAAGACGTTCTCATTCTTTATCCTGGCTGCACCTGAAGAAATTTTCTTAATGATGATTTGGTTCTTAAACATGTTAATAGGGGATTCCGTTTCGTTTATCTTAAGCACTTCTGATTCCAAAGTATTGACGTTAGCGAGTTCGGGTTCTATTCTCGATAATGCGTCAGCGTTGTTATTTTTTATCCCTCTTTTATAAACGATTTTATAATCAAATTCAGAAAGTTTAAGCCTCCATCTTACCAATTTGGAATTTGGCTCCTTAATTGAAAATAGCCATGTGAGAGGTTTGTGGTCTGTTTCTATTTTAAACGGTCTTCCAAAGAGGTATGGGCGGAAATATTTGGTAGCCCAGATGATGGCCAGAAGTTCCTTTTCGATGGTGCTGTAATTGCACTCGTGCTCGTTAAGAGTACGACTCGCGTAACAAATTGGGTGGTTGTCTTGAGAAAGTATTGCCCCTAGTGCAAAATTGCTGGCATCCGTCGTAAGTGTGAATTCTTTTGAGAAGTTTGGATAGGCCAGAATTGGGTCGTGAGTTAGTAATGTTCTAAGGGTATTGAAACTCTCTATGTATTCTGGGTCAGCAATGTTCATTTTAGTGTCCTTCTTCAAGTATTTGGTCATAGGTTTGGCTATCCTGGAATAATCTTTTATAAATTTTCTGTAGTATCCTGTTAGCCCTAGAAACTGTTTTATTTGTTTGGGAGTTTTAGGCATTGGGAAATTTTTAACGCAATCTATTTTCTTAGGGTTAGCTTTTATTCCAAGAGGTGTCACTATGTGTCCGAGAAATTCAGTCTCCCGTTTAAAAAACTCTGATTTATCTAATTGTATTTTAAGATTAGCTTCTTGTAAGCGTTGAAAAATTAAATTAATTGAATTAATGTGTTCTTGTAGGGAGGTGGAAAAGATGATTATATCATCTAAATAAACCAAGCAAATTTTGTTAATATAGTCTTTAAGAACATTATTCATTAGCCTTTGGAATGTCGCTGGGGCTGTTTTCAACCCGAACGGCATTCTAATGAATTCGTAGTGTCCTCCTTCCACGGTGAAGGCGGTCTTATGAATATCCTGTTCTCTAACTTCGATCTGATGAAATCCTTTGGCCAAATCTAATGTGGTGAAATACTGGCATCTTCCCAGTTTATCAAGGATTTCATCGATGTTAGGAATTGGGTATTTGTCGTCTATGGTAACTTCATTGAGTTTCCGATAGTCTATGACGAGCCTCCATTTGGTTTTCCCACTTGCATCGGCCTTCTTCGCCACGATCCAAATGGGTGCGGAATAGGGAGAGTTACTGGGTCTAATAATTTTGTTGTCGAGCATCTCCTGTATTTGTGCTTCTACTTCGTTCTTATGTATATAGGGATAGCGATATGATTTGGTATGTATGGGTATGTTGTTGGTGGTTCTGATCTCATGTTTTATAGCGGATGTGAACGTTAATTGAGTACCGTCCCGATAAAATATGTTTGGGTATCTCCTTATTAATTTCAAAAGTTGTCCCTTTTCTTCAGCATTCATGTGCTCCGTTCGAATTTGTTCTATTGGTGGTTTACTATTTCCACCTTCAAAAGTACTGAAACTATCGTAGTCTACCTTCTGCGTAGTCAAACGATCGTTCTCAGGTAAGTTGATTGTTTCTATTCTGTCTTCTATTCTAAAAATGTCTTCTGCTATAATTTTCTCGTTATCCTCTTCAAGACACATTACATCGTCGTTGAATTTATTATCTTCAAAAATCATTGGCAATGTTTTGTTACCAAAAGTTATACTCTTAGTCTTATAATTTATGTTAGCATTTAATGGTTTTAGGATATCATTGCCTATTAAACCATCATAGAAGTCATGGAATTTTATTATGAAAAATTCAAGTGTGCCTATTGCTCCTAATTCTTCAAAAGTAGGTATTATAGCTTTTTTATTAACAAAAAGTTGGTGTTGTAATGTTTTTATCAATAGAGGGTTTGTTAAGTGAATTCTTTTAGGATGACAAATCCCAGGGTTTAAGATTGAATTCGTTGCTCCTGTATCTATAATTAATCGTATGTGTCCCAACTTAGTCTTAATTACTATAGATGGTAGCCTGCCCCCGAGGCTGGAGCCCGAAAATTTTCTGATATTTCCATTTTACCTATGTCCATAGGTTCCGGTGCGTGTCTGAAGTTCTGCCTGTTTGGAATGAAAGGTGGGTTCGATGGGGTTTGATTGTGTGGATTCCGATGTGGTTGTTGGGGGTGTCTGTATTGTCCCTGAAACGTTCGAGGAAAATTTGTTCGTTGGTCATTAAAAGGTTGTTGGTTATTCAAAGGTTGTTGTTGGTTATGTCTGTATTGTCCCTGAAACGTTCGAGGAAAATGTCTGAATTGTGTGTTGTTCATGGGTTGGTCCTGGAAATGTCTTCGTTTGTTATTAAAATCTAGACGTTTGTTTGGTTGCGAGTTGTTTCTTTGGTGTAATTTATTATTGTCCGTCGAGTAAGCATACCCGGCTTGGAACAGAATGTCCATTGCTCCTTCTAAATCCGCTGGGTTTCTGCAAAATAGTACTGATTTCATCGGCTCGGGCAGTTTGCTTTTGAAAATATTTAATGCGGTGTGCATGTTATTGATTGCACTTTGTCTGGCGGCTTCATCTTCCCCTAATATGATTTTTATTTTGTTATTTAGCCTCTGTAGTTTATTTTTTATATCTTCATAAAATTCCACTGTGTTTGTTTTAAATGTTACGCTCCTTAACTCATCAAAGAGCTCCTCGCAGGACCGCCTATCCCCAAAGTTGTTTTGCAAAATGTTCTTTATCTCTGGCCAAGAGACGGCGTGGCAGTTGATCTCGATAGTCTGCCTGGCCTTTCCTTTCAGTTTTGACTTGATTATGTCCGAAAATAGTAGTTGTGACATTCCGTCAAACGTGCGCAGATGTGGGTGTACCCTATTTATAAGTGTAGTGAAGATTTGTAGGTCCCTATGGTCCCCATTAAATTCTGGTAAACTGTTCAAGTATTTTAATGGGTTTATTGTTAGACTGTTAGGTTGTTCTACTACTTGGTCTACCATTTTTGTAATTATTGTCTTTCTTACACCCTAATATGTTTTAATTTTCTTTTCTTAACTAAATATTTCTTTCCTGCAATTTTCTTTATTAATGTTATCTGTTGAGAGTATCTTTCCAGGATTTCAATATCCTCTTCTTTTGGAGTATACAAAATAATTCTCTCTATTTCCGATTCTATTGTTAATTTCTCCCTTATATTCATTTAACACTTACAAGATACTAGGTTTTAATTATAATTTGTATTGTATATGTATATGTATATGTTCTTCTTTACAAAAAAATAAAAATAAATCTTACTCTTAATATTGATTTGGTGTGGACTGGCATCGAGGACTTCTGATTCCTTTAGGTAATGGTTGTTCTTTGGATGTGTTGTCACTTGATGGTTTAATTTTGGTGAAGCAAAAAATTTTCCCTCGTTGAATATTGTTGCTCTTATTATCCAGAGGTTCTTAGTGAGGCAGAAACTTTTCACTTGTTGAATTAAGAATGTTGTTTATTTTTCAAAGGTTCTTAGTGAGACAGAATAAAACTTTTCACTTGCTGAAGAATGTTTTTTTTTTTTTTTTTTTTTTTTTTTTTTTTTTTTTTTTTACAAAATTTTTCACTTAAGGATAGTGTTATTTTTATTATACAGAGGTTCTTAGTGAGGCAGAATATTTTTTCACTGGTTGAATTAAGAATGTTGTTCTGAGTGAGACAGAATAAAACTTTTCACTTAAAAATATTGTTATTTTTATTACCAAAAAAAAAAATTTGGAGTGTTTACCAAGGGATTTTCGATATCCTATGTATGTTCATCTACGATCTTTCATGGGATGAATACAAACTTGGCTTTGTTCACGGGTTTGTGCACAGATACCGCACTAGAAATTGAAATTTCGAGTCCTACCGCGTGGATGAAGAAATCTTTTGGTTTTTCTTATCCTTTAAAAATTTTTTTTCACTTTTTGAAACTTTATTTTTATTTACGTTGGGTAGGACTTGCGGAATCCTACCGACTGCGCCACTTTTAAGTTCAAATTATGAACTGTTTAAAAAAAACACGATTGTTTTAGTGAGTTGATCAAAATATAACTAACTTTATTTTTCATTATTTTTGGTTCTTATATACTAATTACAAATATTTTATTGAGTTGTATTTTTATTTAACAAGTAAACAATTCTTTGGAAAAAGTTTAGTTTGCAATTCTTTCTTTTAGTAATTTTTTATAATTTATTAATTTTGTATTTATTAATTTTGTATTTATTAATTTTATTGCATTATCGTTCATTTATATGGGAACGGAAATGCAAGAAAACAATTCTTAAGAAAAAGTCTGGTTTTAACAATTTGCTATGTCTTAAATCATTTTTTAAGAAAACAATTCTTAGGAAAATAAATTGTTAGGTTTGTAGTCGTTTATTAATTTTGCGTAATTGCATTTATTTATTTTATTGCATTTTCGTTTATTTGTATGGGAACGGAAATGCAAGAAAACAATTTTCAAGAAAAAAGTCTGGATTTAACAATTTGTTACGTTTTAAATAATTTTTAAGAAAACAATTCTTAGGAAAATGAATTGTTAGGTTTGAAGTCGTTTATTAATTTTGCGTAATTGCATTTATTTATTTTATTGCATTTTCGTTTATTTATATGGGAACGGAAATGCGAATTAACTTTAGATTATGTTATTGATATGGTTTAGGGGAGTGATGGGAGATATTATAACAGTTAACCAGTAAATATTTAAAAATAAAAAATAATTCGCGTCCCAAAAATATTATTGCAAATTTAAATAAATTCTTAGTTCGAATTCTTTCTGTTATCAACATGTAGTAAGGTTTGTTAATTTGGATCCGATTATTTTTTTTATATTGTATACAAATTAGAATCATATTAAAACTGGTCATGGGCCTATAAAGTTATCAGTGAAAATGTAGATTTATTATTATTTAAATTGCTCCCAGTTTTGCCATCTTTTTTGCTTAATTTAACTCCGAAAAATTTAATTTCAAGCCGATTTTATTTTAAATTCCAAAAATATTTTGGTCTTTTCTGTTTATTTTTCGATAAAATTTTCAGAATGTAAAATTTGGTTTAAATAGAAAATTCAGAACACTCAGACATTAATTTTTTTTAATCACAAATTCAATTGAATTTTCACATATTACGAAATTTTTAGTATCGATTTAAATTGTAATTTTTCAATTAAGTTTTTTTAATAATATCAATTATTTATTTAAACTAATTTAATATTTTAATCAATTCTTTAAATTTCGTAATAGGCAGCTTGAGTATTCTATGCCATTGTACAGAAAGGTATATATATATATATATAATAGGGTGGATCCATTTCGGATTTTGTAGAAAATGTTTCTTATTCAGGGGTAGATGTTGCGGATAGGTGTAAAAATATTTTGCTAAAGTTTTAGACAAATCGGATTTGATCAAAGTATTAATTTTTGTTTTATATATCGAAACTTTACACAAAAGAGATTTCTATATTCTCTCTTATTAATGAAAAAAAAAAAGGAAAATATTGGTCACACAAAATTTTCGGCCTCCACAGCGAATTTAATGTTCAAGCTCGCTTTAAGTGGTAAAAATTTACTATTATTTTAGATCCGTTAGCTGTAAAAACCGAAATTCGATGGAAATTTCTGTATTTTTCTCCTTAATAAGATAGAAAAAAGAAATATTTTTTGTAAAAATTACACTATTGAAAAATATTTCACTTTGCTCGAAAATTTCAGATTTTCAGATTAAAAGCGCAAGACAAAGTTAAAAACAGATTTTTCTGAAACTTTCTATAAAATATTTTTTTCATTATCCACAACCTGATCCTGCGTGAATTTCCTTCAAAATCTGAATTCTATCAACCCTAACACATACATATATGACATTCTGCACAAGATTATCTTCCGTGCCCAAAGTCCGAAATCGATCCACCCTAATATATTTATGTCCTTCTCCATAATGGGGTGTGGGCACTTGCCATTCAAATATTTTGAAAATAAAAGAAATTCATAAAAATGATAAGCTAATTATTATAAAATTTAAAATGTAAAATATTTGAATGGCAAGTGCCCACAGTACTCCCCTCAGACTTTTATATCGCAGACTTTTATAAGCGAACTGAAATTCGATTCGATCTACGAGCAGTTGAGGCAGGTTGATGTTGTAAGTCTTGATTATCATTAACTATATATCCAGGCTTTAATCTATCAACTGAAATTTTTACTAGCTTGTTGTTAATTTTAAGAGTAAAGTTTTTAATGATTTTTTTATTACTGGATATGGAGATTCATAAGGTGGTGTAAGAGATCTCTTAACTTTGTCGTTTCCTACAAAGACAAATTCTGCTTCATTTAAGTGTGGGTAAATAGATGGCTTTTGTACACTATGATGTGCTGTATCCACAGGTTGAAGATTTTTTCAAATTCGTTTTCAAATTCAGATTGATAATTTGTGTTAGATGGTGCCAGAAATTCACCAGGTAAACGCACCTGTGTACCAAGAACTAGTTCAGTCGGAGTAGCACTGATGTCTGGTTTATAAATTGACCTTAATCCAAGTAAAATTATAGGAAGTTGGCGCGATCAATTAGGATTTTTGCTACACATTATTGATGCCTTTAAAGTGCGGTGGAAATGTTCTATGATTCCGTTTGACTGCGGATGGTATGTTGTGATTCGAAGGTGTGTTATTCCAAGAGCTTTGGAAAGTTCTTTAAACAACAATGATTCGAACTGTCTTCCCTGATCGGATGTTATTTTTAACGGGACTCCAAAGTGTTTTATCCAGCCGTCGGAAATGCCACAGGGGTAAAGAATACACGCTTTGCTTTCCTAAAGAAATTTTACCAAATACATAGAAAATATTTGGTAGTTTAAATTAACTGAAAATGTAATTTAATATAAATGAAAATTTACCTAAACCCAGTCTAACAACTTTACGTTTAAATCAAATGAAATTTTTATTTATTTTTAAATGTTAAATATTTAGTGATTATTCATTTATTTTGACTGTTAACAAACTAACTAGAAATCTGTAAAAAAACAAATGATATATTTTTAATTATTTCTTTTAATTGTAAACTAGTTAACTACAAAATCCGTAAAAAGTAATGTAATCCCCTTTATTTAGAATTTTTTAACTGTCTACAAATTAGATATCTCGTTAAGTTTGTTTTTTTTAATGTCATAAAAATTAACTACAAATTCTATAAAAATTAATGAGATTTCATTTATTTTGTTTATTTAACTATCAGATAATTAACTATAAAAAAATAAAATTCAGTTTCTGATAAATCATTTTAAATGGAAATTTTAACTGTAACAGAAAATTCGTATTTATATATATATATATATATTCTCTAAATAAATGTAAAAAAGGGATAAAAAATATATATATATTTTTTTTGTATTTTAAGTATTTAATCATTTAAAAACAAATTTATGTATAACTTTTAAAATCAGTCTTAAAATCAGTTACTTTAAAAAGTTTTCGGTTGTAATGAAGTTTTTAAGGAGCCTTTTTCTTTGAAAAACTGCGCAGAGAGAATTTGCTTGGATCAGTTTTAATAAAATTTTTTATTTTTTTTACCTTACAGGATAAATGAAGAATTTACTAAATTAAATAACAAAATTTATATTTTTTTTTGAAACTAGTTTTAAGTGAAACCTCTTCATTAAGGGTATTATAATAAATAAAATATCCTTTTTAATAAAATTTTATGAAAAATTGCAAAAGTTTAATGAAAAATTCCCAGCGAAACTTCATTGATTTAATTTAAAAAATTTCCTAATAAGCACTATGACGTTACTAAAATTAAAATACCAAAAATGTTCTATTTATATAAAAAAGATTCAGATTTTTACGAAAACATTTGTTTTCTCAAATTATTTTTCCGCAAACCTATTTTTTACTAATTTTGTTTTGTGAAAATTTCTTCCGTCAATTTTCTCCCTAAAATTTTGTTTAGCAAATTCTTTTTATGCCAACATTTTTCGTAGTTAATTGGTTTTGATTTTTCCACAGCAGCTTAGATTAGGTTAGTTCGAAAGGAGGATGAAGCATTGAAATGCAACCTAATATCGTTACGATATACACCTGTTGTGCGTTCCTTATGAACATGGAGATCCATTGTTAACGTCCGGTATTCAGAAACCTGGTTTCCCGGACGTAACTCCTCAAGGTTTTCCAGTCGACGTTCCTCAGGGATTCTAGGTCCGATATAACATCGCTCCCGAGGTGCCTGGATCTTAATTCTGCAAATGCCTGACAGTGGCAGAGAAAGTGCTCCAGCGTCCCACAGTTTAGAATGTAAAAATAGAGAAGTATGGGGTAATGTGGAAAATCAGACTATTTTGAAAAACTCCACGAAAAGCTAATTGTATGGAATAGACTCAAAAAATGAAATTAAATATATATTCTTGGTACATTTATGAAGCGAAGCAATTTACCACTTTACCTCAATTTACTCCACATTACCCTTTTCGAATCATTGATGACCTCTTTAAAAATAATTTACTTTCAACCTTTACAAAGTTGTCCTGAGCTCAACTTTGTTTACTGGGTATCACGGAATAGTAGAGAGTGCATGTGTATATATAAGTTGTGGTTAGTGTAAATTACAACACATCATATCTTGCATATTTCATGATTACATGTGGTGTAAATGGCTAAAACGTCATGTACATTATATTCACTACACTCACTATTTGTCTGGATTTTACATTTTTTATATTGTGATGTATTACATGTGTTTTTTTGTCCTTTTTCGGAGTTATTTCACTATATGAGGCCTGTTAAAGGCTACAGATTGAGGCATAAACCAATATTAAAAAAATGAGGGTGGCTTTGGCGCATATTAAATTAGCGTAGTTTGTTCATTTGCCAGTACACTTAGCTAAATATGCCAAAACTATAAGTATAAGTGAGTTGGAAAATGTGTAACTAACATTTGTTATAAATTGCTTATTTATGAAAAGAAAAATATGTAACAGCCAAACAAGAAAATGTGGGAATATTACATTGTATCAACTAATGTTTTCATAAAATGAAAAATAAAAACAAGAACTGTGGTTGTAAAACCCCACTCAGCATATTGTACTAAATGCGTAACGGAGCATAAGTGCGTTTAGTTGTTGTGGTCGATTTAGTTGAAACGCCACCAACAAACACTCATAACAAAAAAGTTAGTGCAAATTAACAGAAAAGAAATCTTAAATATTTCCACATAAAAATATGCTTTTAATTAGGATTGTCAATCTAAGATCACATTCACATCCTTAATATCCGTACGAGGATGTTGAACTTTCAACTTAATTGTTTACTATTTCCCTAAGGAGTTTTCTAATGAAAATTATCCTAATCTGTAGAGAGCGGTTCAAAAGTTATGGGAAAAATTGCTTGTCTGCTGGTCGTATGAATTTTGTATAGAACCTTTTTAATACACTAAATAAAATGCTTAATTTTTATTACATTTTAAAAGTGCATATAAATTCAGCTTGAGATTTGTTAACCTCAAATTTCTTATTTAACAGAAAAAAATTTTCCCCCCAATAAATTTATGTTTTTCACCAAGAAATAGTCATCATGAAATCCATTTTTTCTCAAAATTTTGTTTTTTCTCAACTATTTTAAGTAGAGCAAAAATATAGTTGTACATGATTGGTCTTTCAAAATTATCATTGTATGATCCTAATTATCATAAATATGATTCCTACTGATAATATTATGATCAATAAGTACGATTTTATTATTACTTAGGATCAGACCTTTAAAAACATAATTCCTAAAATTAATTTTCAAATCTGATTTAATTTTGACAAATTAATTCGCTAATTAATTTTTCTGATTGAATTATTTACTACCATGATTCAAAATTTATTTTATTAGTAGAATCAAGTTGAGGTCTTCCCGACCTGTTCTATTTTTATTATCGCAGTATATTAATATTCTAGCAGAGCAAAAATTTTGTCTGTTTTGCCCTACCTCGCTTAGATTTCAAAATACTGGCCATTTTAAAAAATGCCCTTTTTAAAAAATTCGCGAATAACAAAAAGAATTATGTTTAAAATGATTTGATTCCATTGAATCAAAAAAGATTGAAATGAAATTGATTAATCAATTTTGATTTTAAATCTGATTTAATAAATTGATTTTTAAAATATTGAATCAACTCGCTAATTTACAAAAAGAATTATTTTTTTCGCGAATTAATTAAATAAAGATTTATCTTTTTCAAGGTTTACTTAGAATCATATTATGATTATTAGGATCATATTTATGATCACTACCATCATATCATATTTATATTACCATATATTATTTGTATTTGTGGTTGGAACAATCATAAATCCAAAAATATATTATGCTTTCGGAATATGATTGGCCCTACTGTGTTTTTTTTTGTGCATGTTCTTACCCGAAAAACTGCAGGTATTATTAAAGCTTAATTAAACATTTTTACTTATTTACCCACAATTTATTTCGAGTGCATTAGAAAACATGTAGTGGGTGTTTATGAAGATTGTGTTTGCAAACTTGTCAGGGTTAAAAAACTGTTTAAAAATGCATGTTACATAATACAAGAACATATTGCAATAAAATGATAGACATACATGTTAAGCAATATGCTGGTATATAAAACTCAATAAAATTCCTCGATTTAAAGGAAAATCTACAAAAAAGATGTAATAAAATTTTATCAAATCACTTTTACAACAAAGAATTTATTTTTTTTTTTTAATTTTTCCTACAAACTAATTTACATTAAATAGTCGTTATTTTGTTTACAAAATTGATAGCTTTTTTTAAAATATTTTCAAAATTAAATTGTTAAAACGCACATTAAGCAAATTTATTGCCAATATCTGAAAACCCCAATTCGAAACCAAAAATAAAACAAAATAGTAACCAATCACGCACTAACAATCATTTTCACACCACAAAATGAAAATAAAAGCTTTTGGAAATGTCAATAGTATTGAGCTCAAGGATAGGCAAGCATTTTCCAAAAACAAAGCTATGAATCACTGACGAACAACTTAAAAGGCAAATATTTCAACACTCGAATACTCGTATCTATTTAACAATTTCTAACAGTTTTGTGTATTTTCTATAATTTTACTATGGAATTTTTCATCATGACAACAAAATAAAAAGTCAAACAACACAACTTTTGCACAATGTTAACAAGCCACCCAGCCAGCCAGTTATTTTCTTTTTTTTTCATTATTGGCATACGAATAATGCCAACACAAATGTTGCTGCACAAAAGGCTCAAAACTGATGTTAAATAGTTCTATTTACAAAAAAAAAATTAGTTTATAATGAAAAATAGTGTTTTTTGTCGTGTGCAAAATTAAGTAAAAATCTTTTGTCATCCATAAAAATTACAATTATACGCAGAGTATTGTCAGCAATTTAACAACACTTGAGACTATGCTTAGGCAAGCAAATTTTATAAATTGGTGTTTAGTACACTTTGTTTTAATTCAATTTGCAATGAATATTCGGTTAGATACTTTAAATATTAAACCGAACATTTTTTTTATTACAAAACATACAAATTTTTGCCATAATATTAGAAAATTAGCTTCGGTCAGATTTTTTGTAAGATTATGCAAAAAATTGTGAACATTTTCTAAGGTTTTAGTAGAGAAATGCAAAAACTTGGTAAATTTTTACAAGATTTTCAGCTAAAAAGGGTTTTTTTTCTTTTTTTGGTAAATTTTTACAAGATTTTTAGGGATTTAATTTATACAAAAAAAAAAACTGTCATTCCAGGTGAAAACAGGATCGTACTTGAAGATAGCTGATCATGTATGTCCATATTTAGGTTAATATAAGATTATTTATGGTCGAATTTGAACATATATGGTCACATATGAGACTATATAAAATTATATATCGCAGTATATATAAACATATATGGTAATATATGAGACCATATATAATCTTATATTAACCTATATGGGCATATATGATCAGCTATAACGATATGTAATCATACACAAGTTTATATATGATCATTTATGTTCACATACGACCAAATTTTCACCTGGGATGATTTAAATTATTATTAAATAGTTTTTCCCCAAAAATTGGCTAGATCCAGTTATTTCCTTTTTTGTATAAATTAAATTATTAAAAATTTAGGAAAAATTTACCAAGTTTTTTTTCCTTTTTTAGAATAATCTTACAAAAAAAATATGAGGGAAGTTAATTTACTAATTTAATGGCAAAAATTTGAATTTCACTTTTTTATCTTTAAAATTAAAATACATTTTTATTCGGTAAATTTACAATTGACCTAACATATCCTTTGCAATTATATTATAGAGATAATAAAACTAAATAATTTAATTAAACCATTAGCTTAGACTAAATAACTTTATTAGACTCCATATAAAATGTCGATTACAGCAATTTTATATAAATTTTAGTTAACACTGTAAACTGGACAGGTGTTAGAGATGACAGTGTTACTTTTACAATGAACAAAGAAACAAAAATTAAACAAACAAAAAAAAAAAAAACAAGTAACACAAACTAAATGGATTAGTTTTGTTAATTAGCGTGGAATTGATGGGACTACATAGAAATACGAATACAATACAACATCCCGTATATTTTTGACAATTTAAGTGGATTTTTATATACCAAAACCACTTTAGGCATTTTGAAGTTTTATTGTTAGTTTTCCCTCATACATGATTCAAGTGGCATAAAGTGTTTGTAATGGGAGGGTAAACAGTAAATTCACCAACAATAGCTGGGTATGGCATTTGATTAAAGGGCGTTTATTGTGTTTAGTGGATTATTGTACTTCTGGCTAAAGTTTTGACCATTGTATGGGAGTATGTACTTTAAAGTTATGTGTACGATTTCTATGCTTTGCTTATAATTTATCAATTGTATTAAAAAATCTTTGATTTTTTTTTAACAAATTAATATTATGGAAATAAAGGGGGTTAACACAAGTATGAAAATTATTGATGTTAAATATCACGTACATTGAACAAAATTAGTGAACTGGAAGAAAAAAAGTTTTTTCCTTTATTAGAAAAAAATAAAACTTTTATTAATAGAAACATTATTAATATTCTCCTTGAAAATAAACTTTATACATACACATGTGGTGTCATAAACAGGGCTGCGACTTTCATGCACTAAACAAATCGAAAACACGAGTTTAAAATATTCAGTAAAAAATGCAAAATATGCTCTTAAAGTATGCGCCTAAAAAGAAAAATGCATTAAAACCAAAAAATATGCACTAAAACTTAAAAAAAGCAAAATTTGATCGATTTTTAATAATTAGATTTGAGAGAGATGGCTTAAAATTAAATACAACAAAAATGTCTAAGGAGATGACATAAAATTTCTCTTTTTAGTTTAGTGCTAAGTTTTAAGGATTTACGGTTTTGAAATCCTTACTTTTTGTTTATTTTTAATTAAATATTAATATTGATTATATGTATGAATATGTATTTTTAGTCTGGTTCAAGATCATTTTCATGCATATAAAAAATATTTGAGTCATAATCCTCATAATATTTGATTCAAAATCGTCTATCGGTTTTTGGGGTACTGACTATAAACATTCATATGCATAAAAGTCACTGCCCTGGGTTAAGATACACAAAGAAAAAATCATAGTACAATCATATAATATTTAAATTAACATTATATTTTTTACCTTTTTTTAATTAAGTACGAATCTTATAGTAAATATGATTCTAGTTAAAATTTTTCGTGTGCAAATTAATATGTCAACATTTAAGTTTAATTTTTGCATTTTTAAAATAATTGGAAACTAATTTAAATCAAAAAGAAAACAAAACTTATTAAAAAGACAACCCCGACGTCATTCAGGGATTTCGTAAAAATTTGGATAGGTGAGGACCGCAAATTAGAATTTGCGGCCTAATCTCATGTTGAAGGGATAAAAAGTAGAGATGGGCACGTGAATTAGTGAATATGCTTGAGTGGAATTTTAATGAAATTTTTTCGGCTTTTAATAAAAACGTTCCTTATTTTTTTAGCCGTTTTTATATTTTTGAATTTTTAAAGCAAAATAATTGTCAAAATTACATATTCGTAGCAATTTTTAGTTTAAAATTAACAAATTAATTTAATTATTGCATTTGATTTTTTCCATGAGTTAGTGTGACTCACATGAATTACGCGTGTGTGTGGGTAAAATTTTAATTTGCTTTTGTGATCAGGAGTGTGATGAGAAAAATAATGTTGGTGCGTCAAGTTCCTCTCATCTCTAGTAAAATGTGTTTCAAGAAATTTGCAGATTTTTTTTGTAGAAAATAAATAGGATATCAAATGAAAGGCATTTGAAATACCTATCTAGTGACATACAAGATGCACACAATTATTTATACTCTGAAAATATTTTTGCAGGAACAGACTGTAGTTTATTTAAAAAGTTATCCGTACATTTGTTTGTAAATGTGCTAGAAAAATAAATAATTTTCTTACACTTTAATGCTCCAATTAACTAACAAAACAAGAAAGAAAAAATCAAAGCTGTTTTAGCTTCCTTGAAGTGGAAGTAGAAATCAAACCCTTTTTTTATTTTGAGTTCTATTTTTATTTTTCTATTATTAACATTTGAGTTATTGGCGTTACGCCCATATCAAGACATGTCGGTATGTTTGTACTTATTAACCACTATTGAAGAAAAAAGCAAAAAATAAAATAATACAGACATAAAATCCAACCACGCGTAAATGTATTCAAAACGTTTTCTGAATTACCAATATAAAAAAAGAGTTTTTTCTTTTGATAAAGAAAGAAGAAGAAAAAAAACTTAACAACAAAAATGGCTTCCGCCACCAAAAGCCAACATACATATTATTAACAGTATGTTGCGGTTATAGAAAAACCGCAACGAATTGAAAATTTATTAAAATTCTTAAATTTTTTAAATTTTTTCTAAAGCAATAAAAAGGGGTACCTTAAAGGAGGAAGTAATTTAAGAATTCTTTAAAATATATAGATAGAAAAAACTCCTAGACGTATACTTAATATTTAATATGTATATATAAATTATTTATCATACGCCTGGTGTTTTTTAATTTCTCATATGTATATTTTTATGCCAGTCAACGAAATATATAAATAATTTTGACCTTATAAATTTTATATTAATGGTCCGTATACATAGCGGAATTGGTCTAGCGATATTGGAAAAATGTATTATAGGACCTAACCTAGAAATTTATTAAAAAAAAGAAATATAAAAAGATTTTCCTTTAATTTTTTTTATAAAATTTTTTATAAAAATGCTTAAAAATTTGATTATTAAGTCAAGGCCGGTTATAGCAATTAATATTAGAGAAAATTCAAACACAAATACAAATTGATATGTTTGATGTTTTTGTTAAGCCAAGACGTATATAAAACCTCTTTATATTTATTATTGGATCCGTCAAGAATATCCAAAATAAGCATTTACCTTGCCCAATCTGTCCGTAGTTTCTTTAAAGCCGTATTGACCAAGGTTGGTTGTTTAATTTATTTATTTTTTCATTTTATTTACAAATTCTAAGCCAATTTGTCATTTTACTGGTGTTTACAAGTGCTTTAAATCCATGTTTTTTCGGTTTCTTTTTTTATTGTTTATGAAGCATTAAATATGCACCCCTTTTTAACGCTTTAGTTACAGTATTCATTGTTATTTATAAGAAAAGAAAAAAGAAAATGTTTCATAATGTTTCACACTACTCATACTACCCACAATAAGAGCAAATACATACAGTAGGGTGGCAATGAAATAAATATATGGGGAAATATTTTCTTTTCAATTTTAGCGAAACCTTACCGCGTTGTTATGTAACTTAGTCTAAAACTCATATGGTGAAAATTTGGATCAAATTGAATAACTCGTCTTTTACCTCAAAAGTTTTGTAATTTTGGAGCAATCCCAAAAAAATTATATTTAAATTAGGTCTTGACACACATCGTTGCTGATCAAATTTATGCTGAATACAAATATAAAAACAGTTTTTAAATCTATGAAGTAGTTTTCGAGATATCGTGAAAATTTAGATTTTTTCGTAAGTTCAGGAAAATTTACCAACAAAAAAATGACAAAATTTCGCAAACCTTTAAAGCGATTATAAAAATGATATCAAATCCATGTTTAGAATACAAAATTTCACCATTTCAGTTTTAGACCCAATTTTAATTTTAATTTTCATTGCCACCTTAAAACTCTTAACACGTTACGTATGTTATGTATATGATAATATACTACAATACAGCATACCTACAACAAGAATAATAATACTATATGAATCATTATGCGTTGTATTTCTATATTTTGTGTGTTGTTGATCATTATGGTAAAACTGATGTTTACACATTTGCGCTAAGAGTTTTTAAAGTGTTTTGGGGAAGGAGGAGATACCGTATACTCAAAAAGTATATTATACTTTTTATATAAAACTTAATTCATATGATTTTTAAATATAGAGATTTCATCCCTTTTAACCCATTAATGGCCACTGTACCAGTATTGGTACACCTTCCTTTTTTTCTTTTTCTCTGACTCTATTCGTCCTATAATTTGAGTAAAATAATTTTCTTGGAAATTAAAAGCAAAATATTTTTCTAATTTAATACTGTTATTATTGTTTAAATTTAAATCGTTTGATGACAATTGAAAAGTATTGAATTTGGCAACATTTTTCATAAAGTTTAAATTTTAATTTTTGAAATTTGTTATAAATATTTGTATACATGTATAATAAGTGTTCATTATTTAATTAGGCACTAATTGACCCTGTTGAATCAAATTTTACAACACCGAATTTCAAAACGGTGTGTGTGTGTGGGAGAGCCAGTTTTCTTTTTCTACTCCTTAACAATTTTTCAAGGATATCTTATATATTTTTTTCAATTTCGATTTTATTTTAGCCTATTTGACTCCTTTGCCTACAACATAAATATATATTTTTTTTTGAATGTTCTCCGCCAGATTTTATTTGGTCATTAATGGGTTAAAGAGTTTTTTTACGTATAAGTAATATTGAATTATTAGATAGGAAATATTAATCATACGCAGTAACTAAAACTTTAAACAGAAGTATGAATTTCGAAATAGTTAAATCATATAAAACATATGCACCTAAAACATTTACAAACAAATTACAGATACTGCAATATAAAAAATGTTGTTTTAAAAATCTTTAAAATTGAAACTTTCAGCAATTTTATAAAATTTTTGAAATTATGTACTGATATATATTAAGTGGTAATAGTTTTCTTAAAAGTTTTTTACATATATGTTATATAAAATTAATTTATTTAATTTTTTTATAAAGAATTGGTAAATCGTATCCACCAGTTACAGTTATAATGCGTGTTATTAATTTGGAATTATAAATTGAGTAATATTAATCATAAAATCTAAAAATATAGTAAGAAAAAAATAATTTAAAAATATTTATATTTCTTTTAATCGTTTAGGTAATTTATTGAAATATTTATGGTTAATTTTTTTTGGATGTATAAGCAGATAACGAAGTCGTTCGGCTAGCCGGTAAAAGTTATATTTTTTTATTTTTGTAACAAAATTAGTTTTTTTTAACTAAAAAAAATATTTTAGTTAATTTTGTAGTAATTTATCGGCTTTTGTTGGCTTTAGTCTCCACCGATCTGGCAACATTAGGTTTTCATCATGATTTTGTGTCAATGTGACAACAAAATACACTATAACATATTCAAAAAGAAATTGTTCATCTTAAGTCGAGTTTTAGGCGCCGCCGTGTCTACTTCTGTTTAGACCGCTGCAATTTAATGTCAGTAATATGGAATTATTTGGTACGAAATATTACAAATACGTACTAAAAATTCACTTAAAGGGAAACTTATTTCAAAAACAAGAAAAATAAAGCTTAAATTCGGCTGTGCCGAATCTTTGAATACCCTCCACCAATATCCTAAAAAAATATTTTAATACAAATAATGTAGAAAAAAACTTTTGAAGTGAAATTATGGAGGTGAAAAAAAAAACTTTGGTGTAAAAAAAATTTTGAGGTGAAAAAAATTGTTTGAGGTGAAAAAAAATTTTTAAGGTGAAAAAAATTTTTTGTGGTGAAAAAAAAATTTTGCGGTGAAAAAATTTTTTGAGGTGTAATATGTATATTTGAGAAGAATACAAAATATTTTTAATTTCTAAGCGGCTGGTGAAAAAATATGAGGAAATATATTATGTACCAGTCGCTACTATGAAATTGTACTAAATACACCAATTTGTATGCTCGGGAGGATGTCCAACAATCTGGGTAAAAATTAAGACCTCCACGTGCGTCTTGGCGCCGTGATCGCAATTTCAACAGACAGACATACGGACATCGCTAAACCGACTTAAAATTGCATAAGCATCACGAATATATATATACTTTATGGGGTCTTAGACCTATATTCGGACATGTCACAAACGGAATGACAAACTAATGTAAAGGGTGGTTAAATTTTAAGGGCCGATGTTGAATGTGAACCACACATCAAGTTTTTTCTGCATTTCATTTGACATTTCTTTCAGACTAACTCAATTTAAACCATGGAAATATACACAATCGAGCAACGCGTTAAAGTTATTCAGGCTTATGAAAATGGGCATTCAAATTAAAATGCATATCGTGCACTTCGTGATTTTTTCGGTCAAGTCAATCGTCCAAATGTGCGTACAATCGGAAAAATCGTGCAAAAATTTGGGCAAACCGGGTCTGTAGGAGATGTGAAAACACATGCACTGGTGTTTTCACCAGTACAGCTCGTACTGCAGAAAATATTGCTGCTGTTCGCGATAGTGTGGCTGAAGAGCCGTCCACCTCAACTCGTCGTCGTGTCCAACAATTGCACCTCTCACGCTCGTCGTTGATGAACATTGCATTTACACGCTTACAAGGTGCAGTTGACTCAAAAACTAAAGCCTATTGACCATTCCAAACGTCGTCAATGGTCAGAATGGTGGCAAGAAATGGCAACAATGGATGATCAATATTCGAAGAAAATCATCTTCCGTAATGAGGCACATTTTCACCTCAGTGGATTCGTCAATAAGCACAATTGCGGCATTTAGGCGAATGATTATCCAAGAGTGATTGTCGAAAACCCAATGCACCCACAAAGAGTGACTGTTTGGTGCGGTTTATGGGCTGGCGGCATCATCGGGCCGTATTTTTTCCAAAATGAGGCTTGTCAGGCAGTTACTGTGAATGGTGTTCGCTATCGTGAGATGATAACGAACTTTTTATGGCCCGAATTGGAAGATATGTGGTTTCAACAGGAAGGTGCAACTTCCCACACAGCTAACGAAACAATGGCCCTTTTGTGCGACAAATTCAATGGCCGTGTTTTCCCACGTGGTGGCGATGTCAAATTGGCCGCCAAGATCATGTGATTTGACACCGTTGGACTTCTTTCTTTGGGGTTATTTGAAAGAAAAGGTGTACGTCGATAAGGCAGCAACAATTCAAGAGCACATAATTCGCGGCAATTGAACCATATTATCATAATAAAATGAAATGACAATAATTACCTAAATAACTAATTTGTGTTTTATTCAAAATCAACATCGGCCCTTAAAATTTAACCACCCTTTATACCCTTACATTATATGTTTGAGGGTATTATAACAATGTTTCACTAAATATTTTACGTATGAGCAATGAATGTGATATAATAAAATATTAATCATACGGTGAGTACTGACAAAAAAAATGGAAACCAAAAAATAATTGCACATAGACTACATATAATTTTTAAAAAAATATAACCAATGGTTTTCTGTGTTAATCGAATATTTCGTTAATCGATTACTCGATACTTTCCACAAAAAGTACTAAATTTTTATAATTCATATAAAAGTTTATAAAAACTGGTTTTAACCTGAGGTTAGTCGAATAATTGAAAAACACTTCAAATTCGCAACACTTTTGGAGCATAACGTAGATGTGAGCATATACATATATCTGATGTTAAAGGTTTACACCATACACTTTACTAAATCAAGTAAATGTGTTGTGTATGGATATCATTTTAACTTTTTAAATAATATTTTTTTTTTTGCTTTTGGTTACTCAAGGGACGTGCGGATTCATTGTATCCTTGTTTTTTTTTCATCTTTCTTCCAACAATGTTTACATGGATGAATCTTATAAACTATCTAAAATGCTGATTCCTTAAAATGCTTGTACTAGGTACAACTTAGTATGATATTGTTTTTCACATACTGCTGTCAAGTGGAAAAGTTGTAAACAATAAAATAAATAAAAAAAAAATATGTTTACAAACAAACTAAACTTTTTTCTTTTCATTCAGCCACCCTTAAACAATAACAAAGCTCACTTCTTTGCTACCCGCTTTACACTTTAAATAATAATCGTGATTCTGGGCCTAAAATAAAATCTCATGACTTAAACAATTTTTCAGTTTTAATTCTGTAAATGTATAATAACAAAAATATTGACTGCAATTTTTCTAGTTATTTAATTTTGGTGAAGGCCAAAAATTCAAAGTATATCTGTTAAATTGCTGTTAAATTATTTTGAGTGTACCATATAAGACTTTAAAAATGAAAATAAAATGATAAATAAAAAAATCAGTTTATATATATTTTCCTAATTTTATGAGCAAGTTTGTAACAATAATAATTTTTTTTCATGTTTGTTGTTTCTGTTGTTCTTAACATATGTTTCATTTAGTTTGATTTGGTATAAAAAATATTTTTAATATGTTATATTGCAAAGTGTTCAAGAAGAATATAACAACAAAAATTTGCATAAACACTTTTTTGCAACTTTTATTTTTCGCAACATTATAAACTTTTTCAATATTCAAATATTTACGTTTTGACTGTTTTTTTGTTTTAATTTTTGTTTTTTCTTTACAACACATTAAATATTTGTTTGTATGAACTTTTATATACAAACAAAAATTTGCATAAACACTTATGAACTTATGACAGAAACAACAGGAAAAGCAAAAAAAAAAACTGACACAAAAAAAAACGTTTTCTTGTCTTCAAACGATTAAAACATGTGTTAAGAAATGAATAATGGGTCTTGTTCTGGTTTTAATGCGACAATTTTCGGTAAATATATTAAGGTACTAAATTTATGTGAAAATCAGAATAATATTCGTAAAAGAATAAATATGAAAAATTAGATTTTTAAATCGCTTAACATTTTCCTTTGTATGTAACAACTTGCTTGGTATTTTGGGAATTTCTAAAAGTGCCTTTAGTTCTCTAACAGAAAATATCGTCATTTACATTAAATATAAAAAACTTAACTAAATGTAAGATATTTTTGTATTTATAATTAGCGAATTAATAAAATACTAAGTATAAAAGAAATCTCCGGGCACCGAAAATTCAGTCTGTCAAAAAAGGTTATCGAAATTTATTTTTTGGAAAGAGTCAATGGTAACGCTATTACGGTGAACGGCGATCACTAAAGTGCCATGCTGACTTAATTTTTCTTACCGTACTGCACTCGACACAGTACTGCTAAATCTCCCGATGTGACTGTCGCGGACTTCTTCCGAATCTTGTGGTTGAAACTTATATTCAGTTGTACCAACCGATTTTAGTTGTAGTAACCGAATTACAGTTGGAAACTTGCAATTTTTTTCTCTGTGTGTATGCAAAATGTAACAAAAAAGAGCCCAAATTTGCATCAACGCTGACGGCAGCCACTTGTCGGACATAACTTTCCACAATAATTGGAAAAAAGTTTATGAGGGCGAATAAACGTAATCAGTTAAAAACTACATGAGTTTTTACTTTAAGCAAATGTTATAGCGAAAGAAAATTCAGGTGATGTTTTTTTCTCCACCCTGTATATACAAAAATATGATTTGTTGTTCTATAACTCGGGAACTATGAGCCGCCAACAAAAAAAAGAGCATTGACGGGCTAAGCATTAAAATTGTTTTTTAAAATTAACCAAAATTACAAATTTTAAAAAACTTTCATGTTTCAAAAATATTTCTTTTACTCGTATTCTGGCAAAGTTATCACATTTGACAACTTTCAAAAACCACAGATGCAACAAAATTTCGGTTGCAACCAAATATTTCAATTGTATCACGAATATATTTGTCGGAGACAACTAAATAATTCGGTTGCTGTAACCAAATTATTCAGTTAGCAAGAAAATTGGTTGTCACGATGAATTTCTTTTACCTGTGTGAGAATAACTTGTGACAAAAAAACTCTGAAATATAATCATTGTATATTCACAGTTAAGGCAGATATTTTTTCCTGCCTGTATAAATCGATAAATACCAAAATTTCCACCAAAAAAAAATAAAAAAAATAATATTTACTAAGAACCCCTAAACGTATACGTAATATGTATATCAAATAGGTTTATATTACTCATACGTCAATATTATTTTTTTTTTCTTAAAATAATTGAACCCGTCATTTCGAAAAGGGGATGAGTCCATTGATTAAAACTTTTCAGTATTAACAAAAAACGTATTTGTTCTGAAAAAGTCTATGGTGGTTAAGAAACTGAATATAGAAGTTAATAAATAAAAACGTATATAATTTTTGTGCCATTTATTTATTTAAAAAAAAACATCCTAAAGATTTTGGTGGTTGAAATTTTTCGACTTATGCCCTTTTCGAAATGACCTTTTAAAAATAATCGCAAATCAAAAGATATTTGGACGAAGTGACATTTAATCATCATTATTTTCTTTATATTATTTATTAGCTGAAGTTGTTGGCCTTGAAAAAATACCTGTATACAAATTTTGATACTTTTCTGGAATGTATTTTTCTAGTTTTTTCAAATCTGAAATTTTCTTTTCATTCATTGACATTTTGTCAGCATACGCAGGAGTATCATTTGATGGTTAAGGCGGGCCCATTATCTGCGAGAGCTAAAATTCATAACTGATTAAACAATCTATAGATTCAAGTGTTGTAGCAAGGCCTGGTGAAGGCTTTGAAAATGAGAAATCTGTCACTTGGGAGGAGCAAAAAAAATTTTTTTTTTTTTTGGTTTGATCTCTTGATTTGACTTAAAAATTAGTCGATATACATCAGCATTTTATTTCACTTGAAAAGGGCACAGGTCCAGGACTCACGCCCTTTTCATAGACTTTAGATTTCGAGGGACATATAAGGTGGTTTCTTGCACTTGAAGCTCCACCATTTTCACAGAGAATACGTAAAACCATTAAATAAATTAAATGGCGTCAAAAAGTGATATTTGGAAAAAGTGTGACTCGTGCCCTTTTCGAAATGACAGGTTCAATTGGTCATAACTACGATACTTTTAAAAGGTTTTCCTTATCGTAAGAAACATTTTTATATATTTTAATTTTAACTACTAAACTGATATTTTTCTTGCTACCATTTGTGACCAAATTGATTTTTCTGATCTATACGAAAATCTGAAAAATTCTGAGGACCAGTGAATTTTACTTAAGTACACTTAAACAAGTTTGTAAGTTAAAATAACTGAAAATATCATTTAAAAGAAATGATATTTCTTTTAAAAACCTGTATACTTAATTTTCATTTAAATTAAATGTCATTTGTTATTTATTTTTAAATGTTGATTAATCAACTGACATATACGTAAGAAACAAATGATATAATCAGTTAAAATAAATGTCTAAATTTTACCTACCAGTCCTTAAAAAATAAAAGTTTTTTTTTTCATTTATTTGAAATTGTTTCCGTTTTTGTATTTTTTGTTTTTTTTTTTAATATACTCGTATAATACAAAATGTATGTATGCATATTAAGCTATAAACACTTTTTGTGTGAATGTGTTTGCGTATGTATGTGTGTTCATGAATTTTATACAACCAATTGAAACAAATTGAAATTTTTTGTATATTTTTTTTTTAACAGACAGCAAACAAAATTTAAATTTGTAATAACTGTTACGGACACAAATAAACCACAAGTTTCCGTTTTGTGGGTAAATTTTTATTAACTTTCAAATAAATGAAAAAAATAATTAAAACTGAAAAAAATGGTTAATGATAGTAAATTATTTCGAATAAATGTATAAAAAAGTTAATATAGATATTTCTTTGAAAAATTAATGTATGTTCCTTTATTTTTGAATGGAACGGAAAACTTTTTTATTAACTTACAAACAGTTAACTACATAATACTCTGAGTGTAGGAAATTTTGTTAAAAAATTCTTACTTAACTAAAACTTAAATCAAAAATCCTACTAAATGCTAACTAAATTACTGGCCTTAAATGTCTATTTGCTCACTCTTAGACTCTAAAAATGTATACCATAAAATACTAAAAAAATTAGAAACACCTACAGTAGAGCTTACCACCTTACAGGCAAAAAAAAGTGCACCATATAATGTATTGTTGCAAGGCCATTTAAAAAAAATATTTTTTTGCCGAACGTAGGGGTCGCTTTTTTAAGTTTTTCGTTATATCTTCAATATTTACAGTCCGATCTAAAAGTGCAATATATAAATTTTTTTGTTTCTATTGACCTCAAGTGTTCCGTTCTAGTACTTGCCCCCCAAATCTCATTTTCTACCATTCTAATGTGCCACCCTAATGTCAGAAAATTAAAGCTCACAAAAAATCATAAAACGTTTGCTAAGGAAGTATTTCGATAATTCCACCATAACTATTTTAAAAGTGTTTTTTAGAATTTTTTTATTGCGGAATGTAGGGGTCACATTTTAAAATGTTTCCTAATATCTTCAGTATTTACAATCGGATATTAAAGTATGATATATTGATGTTTTGTGTCAATAAGACCAATTTTTGCTTCAAAAGACATTGACCTCAAGTACATTAGGGTGTCACATTTGGGTGGTAGGAACTGAGATTTGGGGGGTAAGTACTAGAGCGGAACACTTGAGGTCAATGGACCTTAGAGGAAATATTGGTCTCCTCGAGACAAAAAAAATCGACATATCACGCTTTAAGATCGGACTCTAAATACGAAAGATATAACTTTAAATTAAAAAAAAAAAATATATAAAAAAAATATTTTTTTTTAAAAACAATACATTTGCTGGTGTATGGCAAACTTTTTTTTCTGGCATGGTCCTTCGATTCTGAATCATTTCTAATAGAATTTAATTATTTAAAACTTCAAATTTTTAAAGCTAATAAAATTTTGTACTCAAGAATAAAATAAGATAGTAGAAATTTAAGAAAATCGTTTTTTCCCATCAAATGTAGTCTCATGCATTTTGTTTTCAAATTTTAAAACTGAGGAGACCTTCCTTATATTTACCAATTATTTAACATGTCTTGTCCTACACTAACTTTAAAAGGCCTTTTATAAGAATTGAAAGGCAAAGTAGTTACAAATGTTCTTTTAAAATGAACAATTTACTCTATAATTTTCTCCTTCTTAAATAATAATAAACTTCCCTTTTAAGTAAAGCTATTATCAACACTTTTATTTTATTTTCTAGGAAAAGCGTATATTTTACATATAAATATAAAGAAAATATAAAAATATGTATGTACCTTGAATTACTTGTAGTATTTATGTTGTATAAAAAACGAATACAACTTCTTAACAACATTTGTCATTTAGACTTAAATAATTTCAACGGCACGTGCATAATCACAATGTTGAGATTTGCAACAGCTGACAAAATGTAATGTAATGAAAAGAAAAGGAAGCCTTGGCTAAAAGCAAATTTTTATCATGCTTTTACCAAAAACATTCATACAATACTTGCATTACTCGTACTACTCGTAAAATGTAAACTTTGACTAACATGACGAAGTAGTAGCAGCAGTACAAGAAAAACCTGCCTTAGGCTATAATGATGTTTTTTTTAGACATCATTAATCATTAGCACAAGAATTGTCATTTATGGCGGTTGAAAGAAAAACCTTTTTTTTCCTATTTTTAGCCTTACAGAGTTTTTCTTACACACCCCTGCATTGCATATAACAGACAGTTAGTTCGTTTTAATGTGACAGTTTGCGTCACAGAATTTTTTTAAGAGGATTTTCATGCTCACACCATTGAATAAAATGAATCAAACTTTCCATTACAGTCCAGAAGATATGATTGTCATTGTGTATAACCCTTGGTAAAAAATTGATTTAATTTTTACTTTCAGTTACTTATATTTTATCATTTTTTAAACATAATCTCATCACCTTTAGTGTTATATATAAGAAGTTATTTTTTTATTTTCCTTTAAAAAAAAGGTTTGTTATTTTTTTACGTACTGTTGCCACTGATAAATATTGTTCATTTCATCACTTTGACTAAACTATTCTTAAAATCGTTTTGTTTTTTTTTTTCAAATACTTTTTGCAGGGACGAAAACTGAAGAATTGCTAATTTATTATTCATGAAATCTAATATTAACATAAACATTTTTGTGTCATTTTTTAAGAAAAATGTTTTTACTATACCGTAAGCTTTTAGTTTACGACACAAATGTTGTTCTCTTTTTATCAAATTACATTGTAACCTTTTATGTGAAAAATGTCTTCAATATTTCCAAACCAAAATTCTGGTACCTTTTTAATAATAAATGTGAAATTAAAAAATTCGATATACTTCTTAGGAAAAATCCACATTTAATAATACACAGAGAAAAAAAATCATGGTTAAATCTATTATTATATAATTTTAAAATTAACATCTTGCGAATATTTTTAAATTAAGTATGAATCTTATTAAAGTAAATATGATTTTAGTTAAAATAAACTTTTTAGTATTTTAGTTAATACGTCAACATTTTAGATTTTGTTTTCACATTTTAAAACTAGTAGCAACATATTAAAATTTTAGTTCAATTTCAAAGCTTTTTCTGTTTAATTAAACGTTGTTTCTAGTTGATTTGAAAATGTATATTTTTTTTTCTATGTGTACTTATGCAAATTGAAAATTTTATAAATATTTTGGTTTGGTTTTAAGTAAAAATACATGTTCTCTTCAAATGTGTAATAAACCATGATGTTTTTTGGAGGGTTAAATAAAAAACAAAAATAAGCTTCAAATTAATGTGGTATAATTTGTTTATAGAAATTATATGTATCCAGCCTTTTATGTAAGAAATCAAGAGAGAAAAGAATGAAAAATTGCTATATATTATTACAGGACATTAAAACATTTGACTTGTAATTTTAAAAGTCTTTAAAAAAAATCTTAAAATAAGATAGATAATGCGAAATATAAATAGATTTTATGTTGGATGAAATTATAGTCGAAAAATGTATTAATGCTTAATAATAAGGATTAAACGTGAAACATAAATTTACTAAACCAAATTGGTCACATTTTTGACCCAAAAGCAAAAACAGATTGATCTTAAATATTTTTCTTATAAAATATACAAATATCAGAACCGATAGGGTATGACCTGTTCAGTGACTGGTGCAAAGAACGCCGGTGTGAAAACCCCTATCCCGTGATTGATGAAAACAAGACAGATTTGTCAGATATCAGTGAAGTGATACAAAAATTCTTAAGAAAACGTCGTTGATGAATTAAAATGTTAAAATTAAAAAAAAAAAAAAACTATATTCTTACCTTCAGTTTAAGTTTTAAACTACAAATTCTAGCAGAAAATTTTGAAAAAAAAACCGAATTTTAAACTTCAACGGGAGTCGCACTAGTGAAAACAAAGGGTATATTATTTGTGTGTATTTTTTTTTTTTAATTTTCCTCCTTTTTTTATTAAAGTGTTATTATTTATAATAGTTAAAATTTTATTTAATTTTTTAATTTAGACGGATTTTTTAATTTAAATAATAATGAAATAATAAAATAATTATCTTAATTTTAATAGATTTTGTATTGGGGTTTGTGCAATTTTATAATTTTTTGTTAATTTACAAACATTTTTTGTAATTCAATTTATATTTTGTTTCTCAATTTTTCTTAAAAAATGATAAGTCAGTTGTTCTCACAGGGCCTATCCTGTGACCGGACACCGGAGGGTATTTATTTGAACAGAAATTCAAAAAATTATAGCTTTGATTTTAGCCAGCCAATTCTCGCAAAGCAAAAACTTGATTGGGGCAATCATATTTGAAGAGCATCATATATTTTTGGGATTACGATTGTGACAACAATAGTCTTACTCTATCTAATATGTATTTAACATATTATGGTAATAAAATAACCATAATTTTAAAATAAAATATTCCCTACAGTTATTTTATGATTCGAAACAGTTCTTTAAATTTAAGAATATTTATTTAAGAAATCTTTTTCCTTAAGAAAAAAAATTATATTAAGGACTTTTTCAAGGAAACTTCTTTAATTGTTTTAAAGAAAAGTACTTTAAAAAATTTTTTAAATTCTAGGGAAATTTTTAATAAAAAATACACATATCCTATGGACTTTTTCTAATTGAAAAATTCTTTGAGTCAAAGAACATTTTTAAGATGTTTTTAGATAGTCCTTAGAAGCTAAGAATGTTTCTACTAGAAAAAGTTCTTAGAATCTAAGTATTTTTCTAAGAATTTTTTATTCAAAGAAAGGCCTTAGAATCTAAGTTTGTTAAGAATATATAATTTTTTTCTAAGAATCTTAAAATGTTTCTATTAGAAAAATTTCTAAAAATCTAGAATTTTGTATAAGAAATGTTTTCGTACAAAATAACTCTTGGATTCTACAGACTTTTATTAATATTCTGAGTACTTTTTTCACAAGAAAAAATTAATTAATAATATATATATGTTGCTGTTTTTATTCAAAAGAATTAAAAAATATAAAATATTTTTTTATAGATTCTTTTTGACAATGAATTGAATTATTATTTTACATGAGTGACTGAACTTATAATTTTTTTTATTGAAACAAGACAGTATTATGACTGTTGTCCAAACTAATTTGGACACTTAAATTATAATTCATGAATTTTCCCCCAAATTATAATTTTTACATTAATTATTAAATAACAATTAATATAAGCATTTCAAACTGCATGGCAGCACTTAATTTAGTTTTCGCCACAAAGACTTATTGGGAATTCATCAAGTCAAAGCGAGTCAAAATTTATGTGTTGCTGTAACTTTTAAAACAATAAGTTTTTGAGTCTCACATGAACCGCCTACACTCACCAAAAAAAAGTCTGTAATGGTAACTGAAAATTTTGCTGTTATTACGGGAAATTCTGCTAATTTAAGCCCAGCGGTATTTTTTGCTAATCTTAGCAACACATGTCTGCTGACGCGTAGTACAATGAAATTAGTAGAAAAATTAGTAGCCGCTACTAAATTTTAGTAGACTTTTTGTAAAGTGGAATTTAAAATCTGTTTGCTAAAATCAGCAAAAAAATTACTAAATATTATTAATATTAGTACAAGGTTTTAAATTTATTTTTTTTTATCGAGCATTAAAAATTTTGATTATATTTTTTAAAAAATATTTTATACAATATGAATATATCATTTTGTTTTAATTTGGTAATTTCTGTTTTGAAAAATATTTTAGTAATTTTTTTTTTACTTTTAAGGTTAAATTTTAATTGATTTAACTGATTTTAAGAACTAAAAAACCTTTTTAGTGCTATTTTAAGTGGATGTCCTCTTTTTAGACATGAGTCAGTATCTTCACTTTCGATAATTTTTTTAAACCTAAGTAACATTTAAGGACAATTTAAGTTTGTATGTATAAGTTTTAATTATTAGAAATAACATTTCCTTCAATATCCACTTTTTAAAATTAGTATTTTTTTTGCTAATTTTAGCAAATCGGTTTTTAAAAATTTATAAAATGATTTCTGAAATTAGCAACAAAAATTTGTAAATATTCTGTAAAAATTCTGTAATTTGTAAAATGTAAATAGCAAAAATATTTGATAAATGATGATTTTTTTACTAAAAATCATTACAAAAATTGTAAAGTGGGATTGAAAACCGTTTACAAATTTTTCTACTAACTTTTTTATCTGATTGTAAGCGATCAGTTGATTAAACCCAAAATTATTAAAATAAAAACTGAATTATACCAGAAGTAAATCCATAGTTAAATCATTATTTGCAAAGGGAACGCTCAATAAAATGTAAGCCCGTTGATGCCAAAGGAACCAGCAACCACAACCTAATCACCTCCCTTTATTTTATCTCCCAAAACCCTACAATTATAATTGCTCTAACCCGAGTAATTATAATTCACCTTTCATTATAGATTGCCCCATTTGGACTCATTAAAGCATCTATAAGCAAATGTTTACATACAATTGTACTGCATATCGAAGTAACCAGTAGCCAAGGTAATTGCAGCAACACAATTGTATTCAACTGTAAATGACAAAGTTATGTTTTTGTTGATTTATAATAATACATTGATTGTTGCCAGCATTTTATAGTTCCATAATTACCATATTATTTTCATAGTCAGAATTTTTCTTACCACAGTATGGTTACAGCCAATCATGTTATAAATTAGAAAGTGGCAATCATGAAATAATAAAATATTTACTATAATAATGATGGTAGCGGCCATATCGATGGTTACCACCTATTTATAAACCAATAAAATGATTATGACAACCATACCCGAATGCTGCAAGTATAATATAGTAGCATTGATCATGTTGCAATAGCTTAGACTTGAGACCATTTGCTTTATAAGCAGAATTTTGCATGATCGAGCGCTACTGACGCTCAGACTTTTTTAACTCTTACTTTTTTGATAGAGTGCAAATGTTTTTTTACAAAAATCTCTTTGCGTCAGTTGTGTGACTGGTTTTTTTCATTAGTTTCGTTACAGGTTCTTTTAAACATATTAAAGTTAACTGAAACCTGTTAGTTTTGGTCACAAAGTTAGATTGAAGCCATAACTTTAAAAGTAATTCCCTAATTTGTCAAAGAACACATACTATTCTATCAGGATACCATTAAAGCATATCGTCCTAGTTTGAAAACAATCTGTAATTGTTACAAAATTTTAAACTAATTTTGGGCCAACATACCGTTGAGCTAATTTTTAATAATAAATAATTTTAAACTCTTATACATATTGGTAAAGTAAAAAAATAGTTAAAAATTTTAGTAATCTTTACTAAATTGTTGTAAACTTTCGATGAAAATTAATCAAATTTTTTTTTCAACACTCACAAAAAAAGTCTGCTATGGTAATTGAAATTTTTGCTGTTATTACGGTACATTTTTCTAATTTGAACCCAGCGGTATTTTTTGCTACTCTTAGCAACACATGCTTGCTGACGTGTAGTAGAATGAAATTAGTAGAAAAAATTAGTAGCCGCTACTAAATTTTAGTAAACGTTTTGTAAAGTGGAATTTAAAATCGACAAGAAAATTTACTAAATATTATTAATATTAGTACATTTAAATTAGTATAAAAAAATTAGTAAGTGCTTCTAAATTTTAGTAAATTGCTGTAAACTGCAATTTTAAATCGATCTGCTAAAATCAGCAACAAATTTGATAAAATATTAGGAAAACGGAAACAGCAGGAAAGTTTATAACTGCTACTAAACATTAGTCAAATTCTGTACAAAGTTTATTAAAACAACAAAACAAAATTTTTTGATAAATTATATTGAACTAATCTCAATGAATTGTAAAAAATAGAAAAAATTTTATATATAAAAAAAAATTATTAAAAATGCACAAACTAACTAACTTATTTTTAAATACAATTGTTGTTCTTTAAAGCTGCTAATTTCTTTGGAAATTGCTTTACAAATTGATATTCTTTTTTATGCACGATTTTTTATTTATTTATTTATTTTTTTTTTTCAAAAAATATTTTAGACGAAAATAGTAAAAACATAAAAGAATTTGTCTTTTTATTTTAGTTTGCTAATTTTTTTATTGAAAATAGTTTAAAGTAAAATATTTGAATTTTAAAGACAAAATTTAATTGTTTTAAGTGCTGATTTTTAAAACTTATTGGTGCTACTTTAATTGGATGTCCTTTTTTTGGACATTAAACGGTTGTAAAAAATATCTCCACTTTCGATTAATATTTTCAACCTACGTAGCATTTTAAGGCAATTTAAGTTTGTAAATACAAAGTTTTCATTATTATCAATATCCATGATATTTTACTAATTTTAAAAAAAGTATAAAATTAGAAGAATTTATTGCTAGTTTTAAAAAATCGGTTTTTTTTTAAATTTATAAAATGTTTCTGAAAAAATTTGTAAATATTCTGTAAAAATTCTGTAATTTGTAAAATGTTAATAGCTAAAAAAAATTAATTACTAATAATTTTTGTACAAAAAATCAGCACAAAAATAGTAAATTGAGATTGAAAACCGTTTTAAAAAATTGTTTACTTACTTTTTTTTAGAGTGTAATTAGTGTATAAAAAATACTTTTTCTTTATTCATTATTTTACTTTATAGAACAAAATAAAAAACTCGCTTTTAAAATATTTTGCTAAATAAAATAATCAACGATAATTAGTAAAAACTTTTCGTTGAAAAATAATTTTGTACTTAAAAATTAATACAATGATACTACCTTTTTTTTATTAAAGGGTAGTACTTTTACATACTCCTATAAACAAAACGTTTAGTACAGTAAATTATTTCATTTCCGTTAAATCAACAGTTCAAAATAATTTCAAATGTATAATGTCAACTATTTCAAATACCTTTTGATTAAATACTACATATAAACTGCTAAATAATTTACTATTTAGCCAAGGTAATAAAACAACAACGACATGATTTTTTATAATGTTTTGTAAATAATGAAAAACGCATTTGATTATGGCTGGTTTAGGCCGTCAATTCAAATGGACACGCAATGACCCCAACTGAGTTGAACTATGGTCAAATGCAAAGGTGAAAGGAGCAGAACACAAGAAATTATTAAGTGGAATTACAAAATAAAAATAATACGACAACAGAACAATACCTGTGTTGTTGAATGTTGTTGTGCTTTTACAAAAATACTGTCGGGAAACCCCTAATTGAAGGTGACGGTGCTGGCGGTGGGTCGAAGCAAAATAAGCCCCTACCATAGCCAAAGGCAACGATGAGTCATGAAGGTCATGACGAAAGCAAAATACAACAACGATAACAACAAAAAACACACGTAAAATATATAAATATTTTTTCGAAAACATACTAAACTAATACAAACAAAACAAATGAGAGTTAGGAGAGAGAGAAAAATGTTATGGCAGCAAATTACCGCTATGGAGAGTATTTTTTAAGTAAATATGAATCATATAGCGGTATTTTTAAGTTTCCTAGAGAGTGAGTATAAAATACAAATATTCATACAACAATTTGGTGTGTTTGTTATTATTGTATGGTATTTTTCTTCCCAAAGCATAAAAGGATATTTTGGTCCTTTTATAATTTAGCTAGACTGTATGGCTGTATTATTTTCAAAGCTGGGAGTATTAACCTTAAATTGTAAACAATAATAAATGGCAGTGTAAAAGTTAAATCAGAGAGTGAGAGAGTAAATATTTATTAGCTCTTAAACACCAGAGATAAATTCTTATTATTATCAATGTATGTGTTTTGAATTGTATTTCGTATATTTTTTTAAGTTCGAAAAATCAATTTCGCAACACACACAAATAACAAAAAAAATTATTTTTAAAAATAGAAATTTATTAAAAAACTTTAAGAAAAATTAAAACAATATTTAAGCAAAAGTTTTTCCTTATATTAAAAAAGTCATTAACATTACAAAGATATATGTTTATAATATGATATTAAATTAAAATCTAAGGAAGGACAATTTGTAAAAAAAATGTGTTTGCTTAAAAACTTACCTATTTTCTGTAGATTATTAAATATCTTTTTTTGCAAGCACAATTAAGTGTAAAAACAGTTTTAAATTTAATTATTTTAAAAACTTTTGGATGGATTATTTTTTAAGTTTTTCTTAAAGTTTCATAAAGTAAAAATAAGTTTGATATGTTTAATTAAACTGGGTTAAATTTTCTTTAGTTATTGTAAACTTAAAATTTCACTTCCGTATTTATAAATTACTGTAATATTTATATTATTTATTTAAGTTTATGATTTTCAACTAAACTAAGCATAAGTAAAGAGTTTAAAGTTTAATTAAGTTGTAACATTTTATTTTTATTTTGAGTTATTAAAATTATATTACAAATTCTAAAAATTGTTTTTTTTTACTTTTTATGAAAATATTTCTTCCGATTTATTGTTTGTTATATTTTAGTAGTGTTTGCACGTTGAAATCTCCCGCAGAACTGTGGAAATTCTATGCGGAAAGTTGTTTTAATGCAACCCTTACTTGACAAAACTTATGGGAAATTTTTCTACTATTGAGTATTAAAAATACATACAATGTTGAGCAAGTCCCTTAATAGAAAGCAACGAAAAGCAAAATCTCAGAAAAATATCCCCCTTTCACGTGAAATAAGGGTAGAAATTTGCCAAGGATGGGTAAAGAAAAAATAACGATTATGGTTTTATTTTTGGTATGATTTTATTTATGTATTAATATAACGGGTTTGTTTATCAATTTGAAACCCCAAAATCGAGTCTCATTTTAATAGATCTTGGATTTATATCGCTTGTGGAAATAGCGGCATACGTTTCAGTTACGTTTTTGAACAAAATAACGTCAATGATATTTGAATCAATTTAAAACGGCTTTTATTCATTTACGATTTTATATTAGCAAGGGTTTCTATTTTTGATATTAAACATACATATATACGGTAACGGTAAAACGGTTTGGTTTTCAATTTAAGACGGAAACATCATTTTATTAGATTTCGGTTTTAAATTACTTGTAAAAATAACAGTTCCGGTTTTTGAAAAATAAAGCTAACGGTATTTGAAATAGTTACGGTTTTCAATTTGAAATAGCTCTTAATCAATTCTAATTTTAAATTAGCTACGGTTTCGATATTAAAAATTTACACATGCCTATAAAGCGGTTGCGGTTTTTAATTTGAAAAGAAAACATTTAGTTTAATTTTAATATATTTTTCATATTATATTATTTGTAGAAATAGTGTTAACATTTTAGTTACGGTTTTTGAATAACAACAAAGGCTTACCTACTGTTGATATACATTCAATTTACACGCATAAATGCTATTTGAAATGGATACTGTTCAAAAATCGAGTTTCATTTAAATACATCTGGGTTTTTAATTACTTGTAGGAATTAAAGTTTCAGTTTCACTTACGAATATTGAAAAGTAAGGGTAACGTTATTTGAAACGGAAACAGTTTTTAATTTTTACGATTGCTATACCTAAAATTTACACACATAGAGAGAATATGCTATTTGAAATGGTTCCGATTTTCAATTTGAAACGGAAGAATCGACTTTCATTTTTATAGATATCACTAGTGGGAACAATAGCATCAGTTTAAGTTACGGTTATTTAAAAATTAAACATACTTTATTTGAAACAGTAACAGTTTTCAATTTGAAGCGGTTTTTCATACGTCAAGGTTTTATATTAGCTACGGTGTCTAGCCTTGACATTACAATTACATAGCGGTAACCAAGTAACATACAGTATTGCCATCTTAATATGTTTCTTATATGTTAAAGAGAGTTTCGAGAGAGCCAAACATCAAGAATCTATTGTCATTGTAATAATCATAATAATAAAAAAATGTTTTCTACTTTTTTTACTACCAAAAAATCATTTAGGGGATTCATAAAACAACAAATATTAATACGCAACACGTATTTGCAGATACGTACCTTAACATTTTTTGGCGCATTTTAAATATTATTTGTCAGCTTCTTCTTTAAAAACACGATTTTATCTTTAAAAATATATTTCTTTATTTCTAAAACAGATAATTTCATGAACACTAATAGTTAATGATATAAGAAAAATTGAAAAAAACCTACAGTATTTTCCAGTGTTGGTAAAATATTTTTGATACAAATGTGATAGAAAAAGTACGATGTTTACTCAATATACGGCATTAAATGAATCCGCTTATTAATGTTACTGCCAAAGTAAACATTACGCCTAGTATTTTATTATATGTTATGTTGTGGGTAGCAGTGGTATCCCTGCCTCAGTTTTATTATGATAATTTTCTTCATTATGAAGTAAATAAGGTTTTTTTTTTTTCTTTGAACAATAAAACTTTTTTAAAAATTACCTTCATATTTCTGTGGGTTTTTGGGTTTAAATGTTTGAAATTAACAGTCATTTTATGTTAAGTATACAACGTGAACGAGATAACAAATAAATGGTCTATAAAATATTAACATTTCTTTAGACCCATTTTTTTATTTTTTATTGGTTTATATCAGAGAAAAAGCTCATATAGAAATATAGTTTTTTTAAAAATGGTCTATTTGTTTTTGTTTTTATGTTACGGTGATTCTGACAGGATATTACGTGTTTGGTTTTCGGTCTTTATTATTGTCAAACATTTTTGTTTTTGTTGCATTTTTTAACACTTTTTTTCGTAAGTTTATTTGTTACACTTGGTTGATTGCAGCTTCTGGTTTTTTTGCAACTTTTTTTGCTGCCACTGAAAAATGACATTTTCAATAATGGCTTATGTGCTTACAATCAAAGAAAAATGTTAATTATAATGTTTTACCAAAGCATCATTTGCAGAAAAATTGTAAATATAATTTCGTCAGAACTACAACCTTAAATGAACACTACTTTAAACTTTCTGATTTCGATGAAAATCAATTATAGTGCAGAGAAAAAAAAGCAAAAGTAAAAAAGGAAAAGCAAAAGCAAAAAAATGGAGAAAAAAAACACTTTAAAAAAGAACAAAACTAGCATAAAAATAAAGTTTTTTGGTTTATTAGAAGAAAGCAGTTAGGCAAAAAATTTTAAAAAAGCAATTTAAAGCTCAAAAATCTTTAAAATCTCAAAACTGGAAATTAAAAAAAGCAAATATGAGTAAGCAAAACAGGAACAGCAGAAAAGGCAAATTTATCCAAAAGTTTAAATTTCAAAAGTGTAAGATTACAAAAAAAAACAGGAAAACGCAAATATGAGTAAAAAAAGCAAAAAAAAAAGGAAAACAGCAAAAAAAGGAAATTCGTCTTCTCTGATAAATGAAATCTAAAACCTTAATTTTCCGTACTCTCACTTAAGAAGAAAAGGCGAATATTGTTCTAGCTTCTCGAAAACTTCGAATTTTGTCAGATCGAAATACAGGTATCAGCCTAGCTACAAATAGATATTTTATTTGATAAACGGAGCTTGAAGATCTTGAAATAAAAAATCTCGATGTATAAAGAAAACTGTAAAAAAAATCTTATTTGAGCCAGATATAGCTAAATTTTTGGTCTTCACATTTTAGTTACGCCATTGTGCCTGCTAGAAAAATACCTTAATCACGTGTTTGATTGCTAAGGAGACATGAATGGAACAAAATATAGGTTTTTTTAAGCTCTACCTTCTTCTGGAGACTGAACTTTTTTTTTAAACTTCAGGTACTAAAGAGATCTTTTACTGGATCGTAATATATGTATCAGCCTAACTAAGAATAGTTAATTTGCTTTGAATTTGTAAATATACTCACGTTTAAAGTACAATATAAATAAACAAAAATAAGAAACATATTTAAATTTCATTAAAATTGGAGTGAACCACTTGGCAGACCTTTCCTTTTAGTAAATTGAGCTTTAAAAACTATGTATTCACCAATGCTTAATAGAAGTTAAAAGAGGTTTATTAAAAATAATCCATACAGTATTTATGAAATAAACCTCATTTCGCAATTATAAAGATATTTGGATGAAACTTGGTACATAGGTTTCTATTAGCTTTTGAAATTGCTTAGAACCGGTCCATATTTAGACCTATCTTACACAGAAAGGTCTTTTCTAAATTGGCTTTAAATGGTATTTAGATACAAACAAATCTTAAATATCTAGTTAAAATTTGGATTTTAAATGTTATCCAGGACAATAAATCACGACTCCAAATTGAAAGGAAATCATAAAAGTCCTAGTCCCCACATAAACCACCTTCCCGATATTTGCTTAAATGCGTTATTATGTCATTTAACTTCTCTATATTTAATGCTCTTAACAAAGAGTATGCCTCAAGAGTATACAACAATAGGATGTGCAGATCAATTAATCGCCAAGGCAACTTGCCTCATAAACTTGTCTCGGTGGCAAAGCTAAACTCGACATATTAGAAGTGATTCAACTCGAAGATAAGAAGTGATTCAACTGCAGCATCCGAACTTGGCTCTTTGGGTTCGTAACTTCTGGTTGACTTTTGAGTTTCCACCCTGCACATCATATTGCTAGATAGTCGTTCCCTACACACTTAAAATATTTCTGCAGTAACTCATGTCTAGTCTATTTAAAAAACTATCGATACATTTGTTTATAAATTATTATATACCGAGAAATAAATTTCCGATATAATTAGTTATACACACAATTCCCTATCAGATCATACCTTATTTGTCCCGACAAATGCCTTACATAATCTTATATCTTGCGAACCTGTGAGATCTCATCTGATATAATTTAATCCGGAAAATGGGGTTCATCTAATAAGCTCATTTTATATATAATTTTATAAAATTTGATATTGTTTGATACAATTTTTTAAACATGGAAATTTTTTTGAATTTGTAATTTTTTTTTTTTTTCTTAATTTTGAAAATATTTTTAATTTCCGGGTCATACAACAGGAAATTGCCCAGTCATACAGCAGCAAATTATATCTTTTATATACAGAAATATTCATAACGTTATTTCACTACACCCCGAAAACAGATTCGTGCTGACATCCGAATTTGTAGCCAATCGAATGGTTCAGTTACAGCAACCGAATTTTTTGGTTGTGACTACCGAATTGTTATTGAGGCAACCGAAATACTGGTGCCACAGTCAAATTACTCATGTTTCAATTGGTTTTCAGAACAGAAAAATTCGGTTACCACAACCGAACCATTCAATTGGCTACAAATTCGGTTGCCAGGACAAATCTGTTTTCGCTGTGTACTAATATATTATCGGACTAGAAATATATATTGTTGAATATACCACATATATTAATATATATAATTATATATATCTATATATATATATATATGCATTGCCCATACTTTGAAGACATCTGTATATACAGCCAAAAAAGTCCCTATAAAATGCGCTGTGTCCAGTAAAATGTCTTCAGAGTACACACTAGAATAATGAAAAGTTTAAGGACAGTCCCCAAAGTAACAAAATGTCTTCATAGTAACTTGTGGAACGAAAACCCGTCCCCGCAACATGTGCTGTGCACATATATAATTATATATATCTTTCTATAATTATATATATCTATTAATATATATAATTATATATATATATCTATATAAATATATATAATTAGATATATCTATATAGATATATATAATTATGTTTTCGTGTAACATGTTACTGTCAAACATATTCAGTTTGGTCGATAATTTAACTATGAATCGACTTACAAACGAACAACGCTTGCAGATTATTGAATTTTATTATAAAAATTCGTGCTATGTGAGAAATGTGTTTCCATCGAAAAATCGTCTTCAGCGAGGAAGCTCATTCGTGAATCAATGGGTACGTGAACAAACAAAATTGCCGAATTTGGTGAGAAAAGCAGCCAGAAGCATTGCTAGAACTGCCAATGCATCCCGAACGTAACTGTGAATGGCGAGCGCTACCGTGCGATGATAACAAATTTTTATTTGCACAAAAGGAAAGAGCTGGACTTGGCTGACATGTGGTTTCAACAAGACAGTGCCAAATGCCACACAGCACGCGAAACAATGGGGCCGGTCAATTGGCCGCCTAGATCGTTCGACTTAACGCCTTTAGATAATTTTTTGTGGGGCTATGTTAAGGCCCATGTCTATATTGACAGGCCCATTAAGGTTGACGCAATGGAAGCCAATAGAAGAATTTATTCGTGAGAAACCGGCTGATATGTTGAAGAGAGTATGCCAAAATTGGATCCAGCGTATGAAACATTTGTGGTGCAGTTGTGATCAACATTCACATGAAATCATCCTTAAACATTGAATTATAGAGACCGTTCTATCGACTCAAATAAAGATTTCATACACTTCTCTAAATTTTTTGTGTTTTTTTAGATCAAATCCAAAAGCATTATAAAGCTTTTTCGTCGAATAGTTAAAAAATTTACACTTTCATTTTTGACATTTTTATAAAAAAAAATTATATACATTAATACGGATTTTCTGTCACAAATACACTCACAATATTATTTTGTTTAGATCAATCTAAAATACATATTAAATTAGTCGAAAATACAATCTAAAAGAGGACTACTGATTTTTCATTATATTCAGCATTTTTTGTTGTT